>PVKA01002677.1:68158-97703 GCA_004027165.1 Ctenomys sociabilis | reverse complement strand
AATGGAACACCCGAATGCAGTGTTGTATAAACAGTACAGTTAGGATAGATATGCAGTGCTTTGGCGTAATTCTATGAGAAGAAATATATGCACTAATGGTGTTTGGACAGGATATCCTGTCTGCTTCTTGTGTTAGGGATAACCACTGGGAAGATAGTGTAAAAAGTATTAGTTATTGAAACTGTACTATAATTCAGCTTTGGGGAAAAAAAAAAAAAGATAGGTATGCAGCTACATTCTCTTAATTCATTGATCAGAAGCATCTGCTGTAATAGTATTTGTGCATAGAGTATCATGTATGCACCTTGTACAACAGAAGGCCAATACGAAAACTATGTGCAATGTATAAATTGTTGAATCTGTCCTACTAATGATTTGAAACTGTCTCATTGCTACTTGTTCTTCAATAAAAAATTAAAAAAAGTGCTGGGACTACAGGCATATGCCGCTGCACCCATGTATTCTTTTAATTGCTTTATGTATGCCAGAAAGAAAGGAAAAAGATTGATAATTCGCAAGCTGTATTCTAATGTATTGAGACACATTCTAAAATACTGCAACACTTATTTTTAGTACTTTGCAAGAGCTATTTGTGCATTAACATGACCCTTCAGGGTCTTTTTTTTTAAGGTACTAGGGATTACCCCCAGGGTCTTGCACTTTGCTCTGCTACTATCTTCCCAGCCCTTCTGAGGATCTTGTTAAGTTTCACAGGCTGGCCTCAACTTGTAATACTTGTGCCATAACTCCCAGGTAGTTGGGATTTCAGGTGTGTGCCACTGTGCCTGGCATCTTGGGATATTTTCTAAAATTAAATTTGTGATTTTTATACTTTTTTTTCCTGTATTTTAGAACAGGGTCTACAGGGTATATAGGGTCTCACTGTATATATCAGACTCATAGTGATTCTTCTGTTTTCAGCCTCCTAAGTGCTGGGATTATAGGCATATGCCACCATGCCCAGTCTCAATCACTGTTTCAGCATGCCCCATGGATGGGGCTGGCACAACATGCCGGGGATTGAACCCTAGCTGCTGTGCTCTGCCTAAGCAGGTGCTTTAGTCTGCTGAGCTATCAGGCTGGCCCTTTAAATTTTTAATTTTTAAATGTCTGCTGTTTACCAAAAAGCTCTTCATTCCTAAAATACCATATTAGCTTCCAGAAAAATATTTTGATTAAGCAAATGTACCAATCCTAAATAGGCTATACTTTCAGGTCATCTGAGAAGACAAAATCCTTCATGGCTAATTTCATTAGCTGACAGTTGTAGAAAGTCCTCTGTTTTTATATTTTGTCAGTGAGCTACTTTTATACGAATGAAGCATGATTCTAAGGTGCTATTGGTGGAATTTTACTTAGTAATACCTAGTGGCTATAGAATTATGTATGGGCCATTGGGTGCTACTGAAGTTGCATAACCTGACCATGACAGTAGTCTGCCATTGTTATAGTCTAGGGAGACACACTGGATATTTGTCTTTCACTGAACTTAGTGTATGAATTTTTGTTAACAGTAAGTAGTCTCTTGATACTTTTCTTGACTAATTGTATCCTTAATCTTAACTTTCCTGGCATAAAATGTGAGACTGGCAACTGAACTCTCTGATATATGTGTGTGGCTTAAGCTTTATCTTCCTTGATGTTTTAGAATTGAATTCTAATTGTTCCTATGTTTTTCCTGTTTCATAATGTTCTGAATTTGATAAATTTCAGTGATGCCTATCACAGCCCACTTTTGATAAACATGTGCATGCATCTCTCACAGATCTGAGACACAGGTAGAAACATGCTTGGTTCAGCCTCATGGGGGAAGGGCCCAGGCGACTTACAGGGTTTACTCTGTAAGTATCTTCCAGATAGACCAGCAGACCAGGCCAGCTTCGTTTTCTAATAATGAGCCAAGTAAGTACACACGGTGGCACATGCAGTGCTGGTAGCATGGGAGGCCCAGGTGTTTGAATCCACCACATCTCAAAAGAGCAGAAGGCTGAGCATGTAGCTTGGTGATACTGCATGGGAATAGCCTGTTCAGGGCCTCAGTACTATTCAAAGAGAAGCCCCCCAAAATCTCACCAATTTGATATATCTGAATCAAATATTTACTGCTTTGAACTTTCTCCAGAACGCAACATTGCAATCTCCAGGTTTTGGCATTATTTGTGCATTAAGAGCAAGGAGTAAATAGAACATTGGAAGAAAGGGTTCTATAAGGAAGATAATAGCTCTAAGCCTAGTAGGCAGCCATGACCTTCTGTGGGGACTTGGGGTGGGGCTCTGGCAGAGTCAGGTCTGTTGTTATAGTAGGCTGGCTGTTTTAGATCTCTCTAGAATATTTTCTGACAGTCATCTAAAAGTCATGAAGCCTTCCATTTTTATATGACATTTAGTGGCAAGTCCTGGCCCCTTTGCTCCTTGACATAACCAATGTGGGCAGGTATTGTCTTAATGGATTCTTATCAGCGACTAATGGACAGCCACAACTTTTCCAAAATAAGAACTTGGAAGATATATTTTAAATTTCTCTCCAGTGTTAAGAATGGCTTTTAGAATTTAATTAATGTTTATCCATCTCTCCTCAACCTCTAGCCATGGTGTTCACCATTATTCATTGATTGTTGGGGTTTTTTTTGTTTTGTTTTGTTTTGTTTTTTTTGGCAGAACTGGGGATTGAATTCAGGCCCTTGCACTTTGCCAGGCAAGCATTTATTCTACTGAGCCATCTCCCCACCCCTGATTCTTGGAATTGATCCAAAATTTACTATTTTCCTTTTCCTGGAACATAATTGGACTTTCTTACATCAATTCAGAGACATTCATTATGTTTATTGGCTACTTCCTTATTTCCTGTAGACCACCTCCAAGTCTTTTTGGCTAAGTGTTTTCCATTCATTCATTCCCTCTTTTTGCATAGCATGGTTTAAGGTTCTTCCCTGTTACTGCTGTACAAGCAAGCACACATGCATGCATGCACACACACACACACACACACACACACACACACACAAACAAACAACACATTTAGTTTTGTGATGCTCCTCGTAAATCAGCCTCATAAGACAACAGATCTACTTTACATATGGAGACTGTGGTTTGCTATCCTCTTTAGTCTGGACACAAAGTTTATCTCTTAATGTACATTAGCTTTTTTTCCCCTCAGCTTTATTGAGGTGATAAATGAAAATTACATATATTAACAGCCATTTCATATAGGTGACGTTCAGTGCTTTTATGGAGTCATACTCAACTGAAACCTATAAATCTTTTTTATATAAATTATCATTAATGAAGAGGTTTCTTTTTTCTTTTTTGCATTTTATAGTTCTGTAATAATTTGGAGCACCTAAACCTCTCAAATGTCATTTTACCATATCATTGCTAACATTTTAAAATCCTGATTATATTATCCTATGGCATTTATGAACTTTTTAAGAAACTGTATAGAAACTTTTTGAGAGCAAGGCTTGTACTTTGATCTTTTTTTGCTCAGTCCAGTGTAGCTCTGTACGTGGGTAGGCAGTCAGTAGTTAAGTGGCAGTAAGATTAAGTTTGCCTTTTTACATTTTTATAGTTACTAATAAAAGTGATCCTTGAGGACAGCAAAAAAGGAGGTGGGATGAAATTGCTTTTAATGTTTTCAAAGTTGATGAGTTGACAAGAAAGTAGAAGGGATCTCATGTCTCACTGTAAATGTGATCATAAACATAGGGCTCCTTCTCAACTTAAAAAGGCAAGCGTCTCTCCAGGACAAGTTTTCAGCTGCAAGTGTGACTCAGTAGTTACATTGGAGCAGCCAGAGCACATAGGCCACATCTTCAGAACCAGGGTGATGCTGTAGCATTAAAATAAACCTTTTTGTCAGAGATGTACAGGCCCAAATTCATGTAATCAGTGTGCCTATTCACCAGTCCACCAGTGCTCCATGTGTTACTCACCAGTGTCTTTGTCATCACAGGCTAGTGATTTGTGAAATGTTTAGGGATCTTGATTTTTTTTTTTTTTTAAGCCCACCATGACTTAGGTTCATTCAGTGAGTTATTCAGTACTTATGAAATAAGTGCATACAGGTCTCAGGACATTCAACAGTTTGTCCCTACCTCTCTCTTTTCTCCTTCCCTCCATCTCTTGTCCCTTTTCCCATTTGCAGAAGATCTAAATCTGTTTCCTGTTTTATTCTGTTTAAATTACATACCCCATTGATTTCTGATAAGTTTTATAACCCCAGATTTGTCTTTCTTATGTCTTTTCATTTATCTTTGTAAAGGATAATGGTGATTTTGAAATGTTTAGAACTATGAAATTAAAGATTAGGTTTATTCCAAAAGATTCCTGAAGAAATCTAGGAAGATACATGCATGTTTGCAAAAAATCATAGTGATACTTTTTGTGTGTCGCAAGAAGTATATATGCCTATAGATACACCCACAAAAGCATGGAATGACTTGGAACGGGTATGCAAAATCATTTTTCATACCATGATTAAAAGTTGAAAGTTGCAGTACTCTTGAGTTTTTATTTCATAGTATTAATTTGTTCCCTAAGCACTTATTTTATACCAATTTTTACAAAGACTGTAGCAGAGGTTTTGTTCACTGTCTCCTTCATTTTCCATCACCATAGCCTAATTATAAAAACCTCAGAGCAGCCTACCCCCACCTCTTCAGCCAAAGCCATGCCCTGAGTTTCAGGCGCAAGTGTAACATATGATAGTAAAGTGGTGCAACACCTTGCACGCTGTCTTTTTAAATACCTTACAGAAAGACAAAAGCAGATTGGGAACTGGAATGAGTTGTCTTATGCAACAGGATTTCCTGTTTCCAAGGGAAGGGCCATGGTTTAAGCAGAAGTTGAACAGTCCCACAGTGGGGATATTGTGAGAGAAGCGTGTGTGGATGAGCACTAGAGTACATGAGGTAGTTTTTGTTGTTGTTTTTCTTCTTTTTTTTCTTTTGGGAGACAGGGTCTTGTTTTGTACTTCAGGCTGGCCTTGAACTCATTTTGTAGCCAAGCCTGGCCTCAAATGCAGTGCGATCCTCCTGCCTCAAGTGCCAGGATCACAGGTGTGCACCACAACATTCAGCAAGTACACAACTTTAAAGACTTTTTAAAAATGTATTTGTTGGGCCGGGCGTGGTGGAGCATGCCTGTAATCCCAGCACTGGGGAGGCTGAGACAGGAGGATTGTTGTGAGTTCGAGACCAGCCTGAGCTACAATGTGAGCTCGAAGCCAGCCTGAACTGCATAGTGAGACCCTGTCTCAAAAAGACAAAAAAAAAAAAAAATGTATTTGTTGTCATAGGGTCTCACTGTGCAGCTCAGTCTTGTGGTGATCCTTTTTCAGCCTCCCTAGCGCTGGGATTACAGGCGTGCATCACTACACCTGGACTCTGACTGGCTCAGCCTGCCCTGGGTGTAGGGCTGGGATGGCATGTGATCCCTGGGATCAAACCATGCCTGGACTCTGACTGACTCAGCCTGCCCTGAGGGTAGGGCTGGGATGACATATGGTCCCTGGGATCAAACCACGGTTCCTGCTTTAGTCCACTGAGCTATCTTGCTGACTCCGTAAGACCTATTTGAATTCTTAAAATTTCCTAAGAAACTTTTAATGAACACTTTAGCATCCAGATAACATTCTGGTTGTTTCTTGTGCTGATACTTCTATTTGACATGTTCTTCAGTTTTTAAAGACACAAACTGATTTTTTAGAAGTTAATTACATTAGAAACTTAACCTGAGTCAAAGTAACACCCCATAGTGGATAAAAGTGAGAAGTGCTTTATTCACAGGCTGACATGGCAGGGCTGATGAGTAGATTTTTTACTTGTAAGTTATTGAGCTGAAATTGGTGAATTTTCTAAACTCAGGAAAAACAAATGTTAAGTGTAAGTCTCTGTAGTGATTACTTACTTATTTTATTTAGGATAAAGTTGAGGGCCAGGGAGGTGGTTCAGTGGAATAAGTGTTTCCTTGGCAAGCGGAAGGGCCTGAGTTCAATCCCCAGTCCACCAAAAAAAAAAAAAGCTAGGATAAAGTTTATAGGCTCTACAGGGTCTCACTGTGTAGATTGGACTCTTAGTGATTGTCCTGTTTTCAGCTTCCCAAGTGCAAAGTTTACAGGCGTGCACTACCACGCCTGGTCTCAGTCACCCTCTCAGCATGCCCCATGCTGGGGATGGAACCCTGGCAGGGTGCTTTGGCCTGCCCTGTAATGATTATTTAAAAATTAGTTGCATTGTTTTCTTTATTGGAAAGTTAAAAATTTTAGATTTTTCTCTTCCAGCTAAGCTAAACAAGTTCTTTGGTATTATTTTTGCTTAATTTCTTGTGTCACTGTTTAGGTTTTTCAAGGCACAGAAGGCTTTGTCATTGAGTGCAATTGTGGTTTCCTTTTCAGGTCTAGTTTCTATGCGTTGCTCAGAGTCTGTAAGAATAGGAGTCCAGGAGGTCGTGATTAATCCTGGATTCCCTGGAACAAGCTTGCTCTCCCAGCAGCTTTCTCTGTCTGGTACAGTAGGCCAGCACACTTCACAGAAGAGAACAGTGTTATGTAATCATAGTCATTAAATGCTGTGAGCTGTGCCTGCAGTCAGTAGTTGAAAGAATCCTGTGAGTAGTAACTGTTTTTCTTGTTATTCCATAATTTTCTTCAATCATCAGTGTTCTGTTAGTTTTATTATAGCCACGTAGGTGAGTCCAAAATTTATTTTCCTTTTATGGGAATGTTTTTGGGTTTTCCTATGCCCTCAGAATCTTTTTACTTAGAAACTTAACATACATTGATGTCAGTTTTTAAATTTCCCAGCTCACCGGTAGTGCAATGGCATATACCTATAATGTGAAACTAGGGGACTGAGAGCAGGGTCTCAGGTTCAAGGCCAGCCTCTGAAACTTGGTAAGATTCTGTCTCACAAGAAAATTAAGATGGTTAATGATGTAGCTCAGCACCCTTGGGTCCAATCCCAGTACCAGAAAGGCAGAGAGAAAATTCCTAGTCCACAAATCTTTTATGTTACTATCCCACTTTTGCTTATATCCAAGTACATATGAGTTACACCTGGTGGTGAATGACAGGTTTGGGGTAGGGATAGGGAAGAATCTATAACCTAAAGAGATCCATGTTAGAAGAGTGATAAGAACGAGGCTAAAGACACACAGTTGTAGGCTAGCTACATGAGGAGGGCCTACTGTGTGTTTAGTACCTGAATAAAAGACGGAGTAAATCAGAGCAAGCAGGCAGCTGAAGGGGGTGGGGAGAGAGTCAGCAAGGACAAATGAGAGAGAGTTGGGGGTGGGAGGGGCAGGCAGAGGCTGAGAAAGCAGGACTCCAGAAGCAGAAATGAGCGAGTAAGTAGGTCGCATATGGTGAAGGTCTGCTTTAATGCAAAGCTTTAAAATTGCCTTTATTACTGCTCTCAGGGTGAAGGTAGGAGCAGTGGTTTTAAATAATAGCTATGGCCTTTTGAGTGAAAGTGCTGGAGTGGGTTATGGTAAATTCCCTTGCATTTCTATAATAGAAACAGAAAGAAACTACAATGATCTCTTTGCTTCTGGAGCATTAATTGTCCTGAGTCATCCCAAAGGAGTAGAGGAATTGATCTTGCCTTTGTCATACTTAATTCAACTGCTGTCCAGCACCCTGTCTGGGAAAAACTCTAGAGGACTCTCAGGATATGTGTCATACTGCATCTTATTTTGAGTCTGGGCTGTCATGTGCTCACTTTCTGACAGCTATTCCAGTCTGCCAGTGGCTCTTCTGTTTTAGAAGTATAGAAAGGGGACGCTAATCTTCAAATAAGAAATGTCAACTCTACAACTACAGCAAAGCCTAGGCAAAATATCATTGGATAGAGAAAACAAGTGAACTTATTAAATACTAAGTAGGTATTTTTCAGGGAATTTTTTCTCATTTATTTGAGCCAGGGTCTTGCAATATAGTTCAAAATAGCATTGTAGCCAGTATGTAGCCCTGGGGCACCCCATACTTGTGATTCTCCTGCCTCTTCTTCCTGCGTGCTCAGATTATGCACTTGTTCCACCATGCCTGGCTTTTCTCCATTCTGAGAATAAAAAAGTTTGGTGGCTTATCCAGCTCTGTGTAGGCATACCTAGACTAGGAATGTGTTTTTCCCATGTTTTGGTATAGATTTCCATCTTTTGTACATAAACATTCAGCAAGTAGCTGGGGCCATCCACCTGCTATCCCTTACCGAACTAGAAACCATTGGTGAGAGGTAGTCATAAAGGCTTTTAAGTGTGGCAAATACCTGCAATTCTCCTTTTTTTGTAAGTAAAAGAATGGGATTCCTATTTCACATGATACCCCTTAATGTCATCAATTCATTGATTTATTTAATGATTTATTCAGTGAGATTTTATTTATTTATTCAGCCAGATGTTACTGGAACATCTTAAATATACATAGTGATCACATTGATTATAGAGAATCTGTACCTGTACATCTTGTATCTTGATTCTTCCTTTTTCCCATTCTCTGACCCTCCCTTCAACCTGTCCTCCCCTCCCATTTACAAAAGCTTTGTTTCCATTTTTCTTTCTTTTTTTTAACTTTTCCCTTCCTCTCACCCTCTCCCTTGTGCCCCTCTCCATTTGAACATTTTCTGTCCTACTTCACAATACCTAATATACATTTTTAATTCCTTTAAAGACTGTGTTTTCTTGAGCATGGGCTTAAGAGAAAGCTTTATGGGCTTTCTAGATTTTTGAACCTTTTTTTCCCAAAGTAAATTAATCATCCATGTTGAGTGCGCATGCCATGTATACAAGTGAAAAGCTTGCACTGTCATACAAGCTATTTTCACCCATGAAAACCCTCATGCTGTAAACAAAGAAAGTGCTGGCCGGCCAAGTCAGGCTTTGGACCTTTGACATCCTGGAGGGCATGGTTCCATGCACCCTCACAAGAGATACGTCAGCAGTTCAGTTTTTAGGAACTGGTTCCACATCATTAAGGGTATAAGCAAAGATCAAAAGAATAAAAACTTGTACAATTGTGAAGACCCTCCTATAGTAATTGTGGACTTCCTTAGGAGTACATTACGAACAAGCTGGGCAAACACAGAAAGCATTAAACAGGAATTCAAGAATAAGAACTTCTAAAGATAGCCTTTTTAAAAAAAGGTGGGGTTTGTTTGGGAAAGTTGGTACATGCATTTAATATAATTTAAATTTCGTGACCACCACCATCCCACCCTATATAGGGCCTTTATTGTTTTTTTTTTTTTTTTTTTTTTTTTTTTGAGACAGGGTCTCATTATGCAGTTCAGGCTGTCCTTAAGCTCTCTTTGTAGCTCAGGCTGGTCTTGAACTCACAACAATCCTCCTGCCTCAGCCTCCCGAGTGCTGGGATTACAGGCGTGCGCTACCACGCCCGGCATAGGGCCTTTATTGTAATCCCATGATCCCCATCTATAAAAGTCTACCTCTTGGTTTTCTGCTCTCACTTATTTTCTGTATGTATGTGCATATGTGTGTATTTTTAGGTTCCCTTTGTGTCTTGGCAGCTTTTCTCATTGCTGATACACAGTATCAGCTGGCACCCACAGCCTAAAGGAGAGAAGTTTCTTTGGGCTCGCAGTTTCAGAAGTTTTGGTCCATGCTTTGCTGCCCTAGCCCAGAAAGGGCATCAGGGAAGGGCCTGGGCAGAGGCAGCTACACACACTTGGCAGCCAAGAAGTAGAGGTGGAAAGGAGCAGCCAGGGAGGGAGGGAATCCCTTGTATGTCATGCTCCCACAGACCCACCTCCTAACAGCAGTCAGCTATAGCACCCCATAATCCAGTCACCTTCCAGGAGCTCCACTTTGGACACATGACACTTTGGGGGAACATCCCAGATGTGAACCATAGCATCCTATAAGAGAAAACACAGTGCTTAACATTCTCAAAGTGGTTAATTAAAAGTGACTCTCTTAAGGGTATTTGCAAGCAGGTGGCATGCTTCAACTTAGTTGTTCCCTAGGAGTACTTAAGAAATTTAGAAGAAACTTGTTACTCCCTGGATGGGTAGAAAGTTTTCATAACAGAAAAATAAAAAATAAAAAAAAAGTGAAACAGTGGCTTTAGTAAAAGAAAGTAAAATCTGGGTCCTTTTTTATGGCTGGCTCAGCATGTGGTACCAGGATTGAACCACATCCTGTACTTATCTGAGCTTGCCTACACAGGTGCTTTAAGCCACTGAGCTATCTTGCCAGCCCCTGGGTCCTTTTTTTTTTTTTTTTTTTCAACCATCTGTACATTTTCCCAAGATCTCTCTGCCAGAGATATTATACAGGGAAGAATCAGGCCCCTGAGTTTGGGAAAAAGTCACCTGAATCGGTGAACTCACAAAAGGGCAGCCTTGAAAGTACATTGTGGGGATCATGAAGATTTATACATTTCCATCTCTAAATATAGACAACATGAGAAAGTGAAGACAGCTAGAAACTAGAGTGCAGAAAGAAACTTGTCACATTTTCCCCGCTGTCTTCTGTGTGACTGTGTTAACTGTGTGCCTCTCCACTGCCTCAGTTTCCTTATTGATACAACAGGAAAGCCTTGTGTTATTCATGAGTTTGCAGACCTGCTAGGGTCAAATGAGGTAATACATAAAAAGACTAGACTTTTTTTTGTCTTTTTGAGACAGGGTCTCACTATGCAGTTCAGGCTGGCCTTAAGCTCACTTTGTAGCTCAGGCTGGTCTCAAACTCAAACAATCCTTCTGCCTCAGCCTCCCAAGTGCTGGGATTACAGGCCTGCGCCACCATGCCCGGCTAAGACCTTGACTTTTTAAGGAAAAATGCTTTGTAACACAAGGCAGTGTTGTTTTGCATTGAAAGGTGAAGATCTCATTTCTCTGTTAAAATGGAAACATCCAAGTTTTTCAAAGGTTTATTTAAGAAACAGAATGAAAAGGTAATCATTTCAGTATTGAAGAATTTTTTATGGATTCTCAAGCAATAATCTATTATATTTGTGAGGCCTTTCTCTGACTCATAAATTCCAATTTGAGCTATGGCAAATCCTTTCCATGTATCATTTTTAGGGAGGTACTTATTTCTTTCAGAGGAGTTAAAGTTGCTCCCCTGAATGTAATTATGGTCACTGGTGTTTCTTTTGTGAGAATGAGAACTTTTAATTCCACAACTTCACAGCCTCTTTATGCCAGCTTGAGGAGACATTTGGCCACAGGCGTCTTAAAAAAAACTTGGTTAAAGAAAAATGAAGGAAGGGGAGAAGAGGAGGAGAAAGGAGAATTGAAAGGAATTAAGGTGTGGATCGGACTCATAATGGTTGTCCTGTTTTCAGCCTCCCAAGCACTGGGATTACAGGTGCATGCCACCACACTCAGTCTTAACCCCTATCTCAGGGGCAAGGCTGATGAGGCATGCTGGGGATGGAACCCCAGACACTGTACTCTGCTGAAGCAGGTAAAAATTTTAAAAGGTGAAATTGCCATACCTGTTGTTTTTTTCCCCTCCAAACTCAAAACCATTATATAGGCACAGGGCATGGTGGCAAATGCTGATATTCCCAGCAGTGTGTGACTGAAGCAGGAGGACCACGAGCTGGAGCATAGGGCCCTAGCAGTTTCCCAGGGTCCTAGAACTAAAAAGGGAGTGGGGTGTGGCTTCAGGGGTTTTAATCTTCAGTATTTCTCCTCCTCAGAACCATTTCTGTGTTTTTTATTTTTTGTTTGTTTTTTTTTTTGAGTCAGGGTCTTACTATGCAATTCAGGCTGCCTTGTTCACTGTGTAGCCCAGATTGGCCTCAAAATGCCAGATGTCTTCCTGCCTTGGCTTCTTCCAAGTGCTGGTTCAGTTAATGTTTGACCCTTATCATAAGTAAGATTTGTGAATTGTCCAAAGAAGGTTGTGTTAGTGACATTGGACCACCAGGACTTTAGCAGTAAGATTCAATAAACAGCAATGTTAGTGAATAGCCGTCACATTCCAGAAAAAGGAAAGAGATTTGGTCTGCCTTCTGCCTCCAGTGTGGAAGAGGAGATTGTTTATGAAGTCAGGTGTCACTCACGACCATTAATATTTTAGGCTTGTGGAGTGTCATCCTTTTCTATCAAAGCTGCAGTTTTGCCCTTGTCGCACAAAAGCTGCCATAGACAACTTGTAGATGTGTGAGCTGGGTGCCAGTACAACTGTATTATGGACACTGAAATTTGAATTTTATGTCATTTTAGCATGTTGCAAAATGTTTCCTATATTCTTTTCTCAAACATTTAAACCTGTCCATTGTCCTTCATACTAAAGGAGGTCACATTTGACTTGTGAGCCATAGTTTGCAGAGCCCTAGTGTAGCATTAAACAAAACTCATCCTTTTTCTTCATCACTCCATTCGATTAACAGAATAAAAATTACCTCAAGGAAGCAGATACCTCCCTTAAGGTACTTTAGTGAGAGGCTTCACAGAGAAAATGGTACGTGCTCACACTGTGTCTGTCTGTCCGTCTGTCTGTCTGTCTGTCTGTCTGTCTCTCTCTCTCCTTCTCTCTCTCTCTCTTTCTCTCTCTCTCTCTCTCTGGCCTTTGAATGTAGCATACTCCTGGATTGTGGACTTCTAAGAAGCATCCTTTATTCGTGAGTTCTCATTTATCACCCCTCCAAAGAGGCTCCCTAAATGTTGATGAAATTGGTGAGATCTTAGCGTACAAGCTCTTGGAGCCGTAGTTCACTGTCAGTGACATTAACAAGTTGTTGCTTCTCTCTCACAAAACTCCTGTCCTCTTTTGGCCTCTTACTCATTTGCTTGTGCTGCATGTCTCAGTAGTTATGTTAAGGAAGCAGATTAGAGCTATCAATGACTGTGTCTTAGTCACTTGTCACTGAGACAAAATGCTCCCACTTTAAAGGAGGAGAGGTTTAATTTTGAGGGGAAGGAGTGCACAGGCTCTCATTATGTGGTTTAGGCTAGACTTGAACTCCCTCTCATCCTCCTGCTTAGCCCCCCAGGTGCTGGACTTACAGGAGTGTGCCATCACCATCCCAGGTGATCGCTCTTATTTTTTTAAAAGGTTCAGTGCCTTCTTGGCTGATGCAGGTCAGAAATGGTATAGTGGCAAGCCCTGGGTGGGTGGAGCAGAGTTCCCTTGTGGAGGCCAGAAAGCAGAGAGAGTGGGGAAGAGCTAGGATGAGGGTCATATCGCCGGATCCCTCCATTCAGGCCTCCCCTCCTAAGAGCACAGACAGCTGCTGGACTCATCAGTAAGTGAATCCACTGTTGAGTGTATGGCCTGCAAGATTCAGCCACTTTCCAAAAGCCCCACCTCTGAACACATGTAGCTTCCAGGGGCCACTCTAAATTAAAGCCCTGACAGACTAATATAGGATATTAGAGTGAAGTCTCCTATGTGCTTCTATGAGGATACTCGATGTAGTCTCTTATAATATGCAATAAAAGACACAGATATTTTCAGCTTCCTGTGAGCTCAGAGCAGCCAAGAGCTCCACAGTGAAAGTTAGGAAATTGAAGCTTTTTGGCAGCAGGAATTATCTATGGCTCCCACCATTCTAGTGGAGACCAAAGTGGCCTGTGAGTTCCTTGGACCAGGAGGACCTTGGCAGCTTTTTGCTTGGTTGTACTCTCAACAGTTAACAGTTCAGCAAAGCCCTACTTGATTACCTTTAAAAAGGAGAAACTTTAGAGAGGGTATTATAGGTATCTTTATTACCCGAATGGAGAAAATAATTTTAAAAAGTATTTTGGAAATTCTGGAAAAAAATAGCATCACTGGGGGATGGCCAAATAGCTCAGCAGATTAAAGTGCCTGCAAGCAGGTATGGGGGCCAGGGGTTCCATCCCTGGACCTGCCATGTCAGCCCCACCCCAGGGCACACTGAGACCACAATTGAGACTGGGCATGGTGGCACATGCCTATAATCCCAGTTCTTGGTAGGCTGTAAACAGGTGGATCACTACAAGTCTGATCTAGTAGTGAGACCCTGAATACCCTATAGATCCTTCCCTAAATAAACAAATAATAACATCACTGAAAGCTTAGGGAAAAAAATACATAAGAGAAAGATGTAGGGGGAGCTATCCGCCTGGGCCCCCCTCCTGTCCCTCTCTTGGACGGGAGCTCTCTTTCCCTCAGTAAATCTATTCTGCTCATTAAAAAAAGAGAGAGAGAGGCTGGTCTTGGACTCACAACAATCCTCCTGCCTCAGCCTCCCAAGTGCTGGGATTACAGGCATGCGCCACCACGCCCAGCTCACCTTAGTCTCTTGAATAGCTGAGACTAGTCACCTGCCTCCATACTTGGCCTCTTAATCTTTTTTATGCACATATTTTTCATTAAAATATTTTGGTTTGATTATGAGGTGAGGGCTGGGGAGATAGCTCAATGGCATATGCCCCAGCCTGGCAAGTAGAGGGTCCCAAGTTTGATTTTTGGGAAAAATCAATAATTGAGAAAAAAAAAAAAAAAGATGAGGTGAGTATCTTTTTATGAAATGAAGAATATATAAATTTCAAACAGAGCTCATGGTCTCTTAGGCTATTATCCAATATGGATTTGAGAAATGGGTAAAATGAATTAATCAAGTTGTTATTATTTAAAAACAATTGACATTTTGAAAACGTATCAAGGGTGATGAAAATGATAAAGAGAGCCAGGCCACATGGTGGTACATATGTGTAATCCCAGTAAGTGGGCGCCTGAGGGGAAAGGATTGCACAGGTTTCATGGCTAGCTTGGAATACATAGCAAGAACCACCACCACCACCCCGACAAAAATAAGAAGTGAAGGAGTTTGTTTCTAGGGTGCATCTATGTGTTCCTTTGCTGTATTTCCTGTATTTTGGGGTCTTGTCACTATGGGTCTTCAGTAGTAGGAGAATCTCTGTGCCACTAATTTGAGGCTAAAGGCTTTATTCAAAACCCAAGCTGTTTCTCAGATTCACTGAGAAGTTGGGACAAATACATAAATAGACCAACCTGCCACTGTCACAGATCACATCTGCTCATTAAAAGATGGGTTATTTATAGCAATAAGACTTCACAGGTGACAGTTCTTTCTAAGGGAACCGACTGTTAAATACAGTGCAGTCACATGTGAGGTTGGGATCAAAATTAGCACACAAGTTGAAGATCACACATAATCAAGTTTAGCCTCAAAAAAACCCTTAAAGTCCCCACACATGATAGTTGAACTGGATGTGTACATGTGATTGTGTTCTATAAACATGTCCTGTACAATATGGATAAGTAACATATTAATATACACTGATACTGTAGGAACACTTTGTACCATGGCACGCAGTTAACATAATGAGACACATATCTGCAAAGTAAGTTATGGCAATTATTTTTATAAACATTCTTTGGGTCAAAAAATATGTGACTTTAAGAAGGAATGTGATTACATTTGAGGATGCAGCTTGCTTCTTATGCCAGTCCTCATCATGCTTTTCTTGCACATTACTCATTCAGATGACCTAAGATCCTTTTAGAGCAATGTACCTGTTTTTCCCCCAGTAAGCTCCCAGTAGTAAACTCCCTTCTGGCAGCACTGAACTTCTTTCTCTTCTCCCTTTCCTAGGAGGGGCATCTAAGGCAGTGCACTTAGTGAACTCTCAGGAAAGATTAAAGAGGAGGCAGATGAGAGCCGGGCGTGGTGGCGCATGCCTGTAATCCCAGCACTCGGGAGGCTGAGGCAGGAGGATTGTTGTGAGTTTGAGACCAGCCTGAGCTACAAAGTGAGCTTAAGGCCAGCCTGAACTGCACAGTGAGACCCTGTCTCAAAAAAGACATAAAAAAAAAAAAAAAAAAAAAAAAAAAAGAGGAGGCAGATGAGCAGTGATGTAAAATTTATTGAAATTAACTTAGACTCAAAAGGATTTACTAGAAGACTAGAGGCAACGTCATATGTTGTGGTCAGGGTTTACAAAGGAAATAGTTTAATACAGTACACAGATAGTATTATCTTACAATACTCTCTCAAAGAGCCCAGTGCAAAAGAGAGCAGATCTGTCCGTGCACTAGAGACCCACAGAATCCGAGGGCCTGGATCCCAGGGCAGTGTCCCCTGTGAACCCATCTGGAGAGCTGGAGCCCACATCTCATGCAGTCTGCACTGGAAGGTTCAAAGGTCAGTGATGGAAGCTAGAAAATCTGCACAGTGGGATGAAAGATCTGTGCCAGCAGGCTGGGGGATCTGCATGGAAGCCAGGAGGTGATGCTCTCCCCCAAAATGAACCACAGCCATGTTCAGCAACAAGGCCCTGAGCTCCTCTCCGATGAGAACCATCGGGTTCACAATCATGAAAAGCAGCACCACATGCTTTTCTAGGAGGATCAGCAATACACCCTCTTTCCCTCTAGTTCTCTTTTTATGCTGCCAGCAGCAGTCCTCAGGTGTAGCCCAGCCCAGCCCAGCACCACACTGATTCATTTCAGCTGGGTATTACAAGGTGACCACCAATTGAGAGTATGGAGCCATGGTGGTAACATCCAGACTTCCTTTGGGACTAGAACAAAGCACTTGGGAAACCTCTAAAGACCTCTAAAGCTCTTGTTCCTGGCTTTCCAACTCTTCCTGTCTCAGACACTGTTTGCCTGCCTTCTGCTTATACCCATGACACTTTTTTCTTCAGCTTTCATGTACCTGCTTTATTTTCTCCACATTCCCAGCTTTCTTCTGCCATTTGGTGGGAAAGAGCCACCCTCTGCTGTCTTTCTCTTCAGTTTAAATTCCATCAGACACTGATAGGTGTTTTTGTGACCAGTTGCAGGTTCGTAGGAGGGAGACTGCCTGCTCCAGTGTGGGTCATCTTGAGACCTGGCACCGACAACTTGTTCATTTGGGGTAGAAATTGGGTCATGATGCACTTTAGTTGTTGAGAAAACGTCTTTCGTGGATATTGGAATGCCTCCATTGATGGTTCAGCATAAGTGAGTAATGTTTGGGCTGGTCAGGTAGCTCAGTGGATGGGATCCATCCCAGGTGTGCTGTGCTGGCCCTGCCCCCAGGGCATGCTGAGACCTGACTGAGCCTGGGTGTTGGGAGGTGAGCCTGGGTAATCCCAGCGCTTGGGAGCCTGAAAAAGAGGAAGGATCATTGAGTCCAATCTGTGCAGTGAGACCCTGTAGTCCCTGTACTGCATACATTAAAACAACAACAAAAAAAAAGTGAGTAATGCTTAATTTTATGTGGGGGAATAGAGAAAGGCTTACTTGATTTACTAAACTTGGAAAGGCATAATTCACATGCTTAGTAATACTTACTAGTCTTTTTTAGAAAATGTATTTGGTACAGGGCCTCACTATGCAGCTTAGACTCATGATCCTCCTGTTTTCAGCATCTCCAGAGCTGGGATTATTGGCATGTGCCATCATGCTCAGTTGTGCCAGGGATCGAAGCCCTGCACTTGCCTAAGCAGGTGCTTAGTCCACTGAGCTATCTCACCAGCCATATAATTATTAGTCTTTAATGGAGCTAAAGTAGTGGTCCCATGAAGGATGAAATATCATGCATTAGCCTTTATCAACTATTTATATTAATTTGCCAAAAATAAGACTAACAAGGCCCAGTGCTTCTGGACTGGAATAAATTTACTGTATCCTTTATGTATATTTGTCAATATTCAGACCTTTGGACAATTTTCTCATATTTTGGATAACAGGAGACTCTTATTATCTAGTGAGATAAAAGAAAAGAAAAAGAAAAAAAAGATTTCCTGTGTACTGCTGTGAAAGGCTTGTTTATCTGCTGGAGCCAACCCCCTGCGGCCCTTCTCTGCCCTTATACCCAAATAGCTCAAAGTCATATGAGGCATATGGAGTAATTGCCTTTACTTACATCAGCTCTTAGAGGAGCCATCTTCCATCAGAGAGCCATTTATATTGTACACACCTGGACCAGTAATTTCTTTAATTGCCAACAGTGTGGTGAGTTTATTATAGAAATTGTCTGGCCTGCACACACCTCACAGTAACACTGAGTGCTGACACCTTTCCAGGGAAGTGTCTCACAAAGTACAAAACTGCTAGAAGCCCTTGCTCAGAGTGAGGCAGAATTTGTTGCTTACATTTTGTCTTCTTCTAAGGGACTTGGTGAAAAACAAGGTAAGATTCCACAAATAGACCCAAGTGACTTATATGTAAGTGAACAGTACCGGAGAGTTGTCAGTTTCAGAAAACTGGCATAGTGTTTATAAATAGACACAGACCTCAAGGTTCCTGTGCCATTGTCTTTAATTCTAGTCATACTTGACTTTTTGCCGGTACTTACATCTCTTACCGTGCACCTTCCAAGTTTTCTTTCATTCTCCTCCCAGAAATTCTGGGCACTTAGCTGGGCTTAGTGACTGCTCCCAGAGTGTGCTTGCTTGAGGAGATTAAAGATGGGGGAAATTTCAGTCTAAACTAAAGGCTGCTGTAAGCTCTGTGATGTTGTACAAGCTTTCTCACTGCAGTCCGTTCTTACCCCCACCCCACCTTGCTCAGTATGCCATGGTTAATCATTTAGAAGGAAAGTAACATTTAGCATCCCCAAAGCCATGGAGCACTATGGACGGAAAGGATAAGTCACTAAAGTAAGTGATTCCTATGGGATGTGAGGAAGTGGAAGCACAGGGTCTCTGCATTATTATATTTAACTATTTTCCTTCTGTTATCTGTCAGTGTCACTGGTATGGGGATATTTTCCTTAGGTTCCAAGAACCGGCTGCGTAAGATGGATAACTGCTTGTACCTGATATCAAAATAGCAATCCATTTACTAGCTATACCATTTTGTATTTGCTGAACATAAATTATCTATAAACATGCTTAAGACAAACACCAACCTAAAGGTCCATTCTTTCTATACTTCCTAAGCAAGGAATCTATATTCCACCCACTGAGTTTGTTAGCTCAGTACACTTGTGCATTACTGTACTTCCTGCAATCTGACATACATTTAACTTTTCTCTGCATTGCCCTCTTCCTCTGTACTTCTGTTGCTTTCTTTCTTTTTTTTTTTTTTTTTTTTTTTTTTTTTTTTTTTTTTTTTTTTTTTTTTTTTTTTTTTTTTTTTTTTTTTTTGTGGAACCAGGGATTGAACTCAGGCTCTTGCACTTGCCAAGAAAGTGCTTATTCCACTGAGCCATCTCCCCAGCCCCTTGTATTGCTTTAATTCATCATCCTGGACCAACCCAAAGATTGTCTCTAATTACAACTTCAGTGGTAATGGAAAGAAGTGAAGTGTTGACTTGCAGAAACACACTGTGCTTATAGCTGTCGCAAGCACTATACTGGGGAATTTGAGGGCTACAGGGCTATAACTTGATGGTTTCTGCCCTTCATGATGCTACAACTTGATCAGGGTAATCTTAGGGGTTATATCAGATCCCCAACCCCTTACTCTCTCACTCTTTCCAACCCTGCCTCCTGGCTGCCATGAACGGATCAGCTTTGTTGCACCACACCCTTGTCACTCTGAAACTGAGCACCAGAGCAGTCCTCTCCTCCTTGGAGTGGTGGTAGTATATGTTTAGTTCCAGTGGTGGGCACCTAAGACAATACCTGTACATTTGTCAGGGTATTTAAATGAGAGAACTTACATAAAAATACTTTATAAACTGTAGAGCGGTTAATGACCAGTAGACTTTTGTAAGACGAGTAAAATTTTCTAATTGTGTCATAGAAGGACAAAAGCATCTCACTTTGAAGTATCAGTAACAGTTTGGGTAAAGTGCTGCTATTCTTGCAAACATGCTATGTCCATTAGAGAAGAGTTGCTTTAGTGCTCGAGCTTTCATGATAATGGGTCAAGGCAGGCTATAAGAGCATTTTTAAATATCTCAAGGATTTAGATACTCAGATAAGAGCATATAACCAAATGTTGAAAATAGTCCAGGGCTGGAAACAGAGACCAAAGATTATTTAGCACTGTGGCAGTTCAGCATTGTGTACGCCTGGCTTTTGGGCCTAAAGCACCTCCCAAGGCCACCTTGGGCTGCTCTGAGCAGCCAGCAGTGCTGTTGGGAGGTTGCAGCATCTTGGTAGGGCCCTTCAAGGGCACACCCAATGATGATGACAACACTAGGTGTGCACTCCAGATGGGGCATTGTGCCGCCCGCTTCCTTCTCTTTGCTTCCTGGCTTCTGTGGGTGAGCAGTTTCCCTCCGCCAGGTGCTACCTACCACTTTGCCGTAGGACACAGAGTGAGGGGCTGAGGGACTGCGAGCTAAACCTGAAACATCCAAAAATAAGCATTTTACCTTTTAAACTGTATCTTGTCATAGCAACATAAAGCTAATGTATACTAAATTTTTAAATATGTATATCCCTTGAATTACTATTTCTTTTCAAGGAATTCCCTGCAGGGCTTGTGCTCCAGGTGTCAGCTCAGGATTGTGTTCGATCTTCAGTTCCTTTACATGGTACATGTGTCTCTCTTCCTCTTATAGTTCTGCTTCATTCTCAGATAGGTTCTCTGTGCTTGACATGAGAGAAAGACAGAGAGGGAGAAAAGGAAGAAGAAGATCCCATGAACACACTAGCTGGCTCTTCCTTTTCTGTAGTTCTGCAGCAGTCATAGAGTTAACTCAGTTAAGATTGACAAGATGAGAGAACTGCACAGAGATGGACATATGATAGAAAAGGTGCAAAGACTATATCCATGAAGCTTGTGTATGAATAATGGGAATCCAGGGCTAGATAGGACAGATCAAGCCATGTGTGGAGTGATTTGGGAGACTAGGGACTTATATCCTGACAACCTGATGGAAAATTACTGGAAAAGGTCAAGTGTTAACCACAGGGCATAGAATTTAAAAGAGGTAGAATGAGAAAGGATGGAGAATGACTTCAGAGCAACTGTACAAATGAGAAAGAGCAACAGGTGGGAGAAGGTAAGCAGGCAGCTCAGGGTAGAAAAAAGAGCATTGAATCCAGAGTTGAGAGATCCAGTGGTGTTGCTTGGGGATCCTGTTACTTAAGATGAGTAGTCCTCTGTAAAATGGGATTATTAATACCTGACCCTGTTTCTTACCAAGGTGACTGTTACATTCCATTGAGCTGGGGAAGGACTGTGTAAGTAAAGACCAACTCAGAACCACAAGAAAAAAATTGTATGGGTGTACCTTGAGACCATAATGTTAAGTAAAATAATTGCAGATGCACAGGCTTAAATATCACATGGTATCTCATATGAGAAACTCAAAATATTTAAAGAGCAAAATAAAATGTATTGTAATGAAGGGCTGGCCAAATAGCTCAGCGGATTAAACCACCTGCTTAGGCAGATGCAGGGGCCTGGAGTTCAATCCCTGGGCCTGCCAGCCTGCCAGCCATTCAGTGTACCCAGGGTACACTGAAATGGCAATTGAGACTGGGCATGGTGGTACATGCCTGTAATACCAGGACTTTGGAGGCTGTAAATAAGAGGATCACCACGAGTTCGATCTGTGAGACCCTGTAGATCCTGTAGACTCTGTCCTAAAATACAAAAAAGAAGTCGTAATAGGCAGCAAAGAGATTATTACATGTGAGAGGAGAACCAAGAGATGGAAGATAGGAGGAGGTAGAAAAAGGATGTGCTAGGGACATGTATTAATTCCCTGCCATGGATACAATCATTATGTACCATACACATGTACTATTTTTTAAAGAATTTTTCTATGTCTGAGAGTGTAGCTCAGTGGTGGAGAACTTGCCAAGTATGCATAAGGCTCTGGGCTCTCCAGTACTGGGGGGTAAAAAAGAAAAAAGAAAAATAATTTGTCTATAAGAGGAAAGGGACAGAAAGGTTAGGTGATGCCATCAGATTTCTTTTACATTTTAGGCAACTCTGATGGCTGTATTGATCTTTCATGTTTGGATGGGCATATTCTATTTTGAAAGGAAACACATTTGTGTGTAGCTTATACTTGCTGTTAGCTGAAGTGAAGGATTTTGAAGAAGAAAATCAGTTGTAAAAATATATCAACCCCTAGTCACTGGGAATTTGCATACTTAGGGCTTGACCAACAAAATATTCCTATGAAACTTAAAGAGAGGCCTGGGAAGATAGCTCTAGTGCCTGCCTGGCAAGCACAAGGACCCAGGTTTAATCCCTAGTACCACATGCCATGCTGGCCCGAGAACCCCAAGCATGCCATGCTGGCCACCGAAACCAGGCATGGTGGTGCACATTTGTAATCCTAGCACTGAGGAAGCTGAGACAGGAGAATCACTATGAGTCTGAGTTGTGTAGTGAGACCCTGTGCCAAGTAAATAATAAATAAAATTTTTTTAAAAAAGAAATTTAAACAGGAACAAAACAACTCCATCATGTTAGCATGCCCTGAATGTTTAAAATCTGCAGGATTTATTTTGCTCTGTGTGTTCATGTGTGTGTGCACACATGTGCATTTTGAGGAAAGAATAACTCAAGTGCTGTTCATCAAGGTATATTCACTGCTTAGGCTAATTCTGCTCTCCTCTCATGTGCTTTGGACAGTGGCACATGGACACTAGTGTCACAGGTGCAGTGAACATGTGGCCACCTATGCTAGGAAAGACGAACAGGCACGGAGCAGGAGTGCTGTGCATGGGACAGATGTTGGGAAGGCAATCCACTGAACTCTCCAGAACCTCATTTTGCTTCTTTCTGTGCCTTCTAAATGATTTCTAGAACTTCTTGAATTTTTATTGTGCCAGTGTGTGTTAAGAATTGGTCATGTCAGTTTTTGAAATATCTTTTGAAATTTAGTCGATGTTCCTTCTTTATAACTTGTTCATAGGAACTACAGTACAACTAAGAAACTGGGAAATCTTTCTGAGTACAACCCCATAAATTTGCCAGATGAGTAATGTTAGTTTCTCAGTTGAGCTGAGTTAGTCTCTTTATTTTTTTGTGCGGAACCAGGGATTGAACTCAGGCCCTTGCGCTTGCTTGCCAGGGAACCACTTATTCCGTCTCCCCGGCCCTGCGTTAGTCTTTTTAGAAAGAGACTGGAACTGTCCTTCTGTCCCCTATCTCTGATACACAGCACTTTATTTTTCTAAGAAAGGGTATTGCTAAGTGACTTGGGCTATGTTTAAAATCAATGTGTGTGTGTAGCGCAGAGTGGTCTCAAGCTTGTGGCAGTCATCCTGCCCCAGCCTGCTGAGTGCTGGGATTACACACCTGGATAGCACACTTGGTTGTTTCTTTTTGTTGTTGTTGTTGTTGTTGTTTTCTTTTTTGTATTTTAGGGAAGAGTCTACAGGGTAATCAGGGTCTCATTACTAGATTGGACTTGTAGTTATCCACTGTTTGTAGCCTCCTAAGAGCTAGGATTACAGGCACCCTGAGGGCAGGCCCAGGGATTGAATCCCCAGCTCTTGCACCTGTTTGCAGGTGCTTTAACACTGAGCTATTTGGCCAGCCCTTTTTTTTGTTTTTTGAGACAGGGACTCACTATGTAGCCCAGGCTGGCCCTGAACAAGTGGCAATCCTCCTACCTCCGCCTCCCAAGTGCAGGGATTGTGGCGAGAGCACCACACTCTCCACACTTGGTGAGAACACTTTTAAAATGTAGATCTTAGGGCCAGGGAGATAGCTCAGTGGCATAAGTGCCTGCCTGCCAAGTGCAAGGTCTGGCAGCAAAAAAAGAATTCTATCTTAGATGCTGTGTGCACTAGAAGCAGTCTGTCCAGTGTGGCTTTGTTTTCACTAATACCTTTGGATAAATAGAATTTTGAACCTGATTTAGGTTCTGCCTTGATATTGCCTGTTTGTAAGTAATGAAAAAGATGGAAATGGGAAGTTTTTGCTTCGCCTGTTCTTCCTGCTCTGTCTATCTTACAGATGTGAGCTTGTGTTCATAGGCTGTCTCTAGAGGCCCAGGGATGGGATGATCATAAACATCTTTGTTATAGAGTAAAATAATCCTGATTCCTCAAATGTTTGTTCTTACGTTTTTGTAGCACCAGGAATGAATGTAGGGAGTCCTGGGCTACATCCCCAGCCCTACTTATTTATTTATTTATTTATTTGTTTATTTATTTATAGGTAGGTTTCATTACGTTGCCTGGTCTGGCCTCCCATCTTATGTCCTCCTGCCTCAGCCTCCTGAGTAGCTGAGATTACAGGCATGTACCATCATGCTGAGCCTTTGTTTCTTTTAAAGAAACACTGTACATTGTCTTCTGTTTTTGTAATACCATGAATTGTCAATGTCCAAACATTTGAGTTGTGAACTTTCACAGGTGTACTGTGTAAGAGTCACTGTAGGGTTTAGGGTTACAAAGGAATCCAGTAATGAACACTTTTCCTGGAACAGAACTTGTTCATAAATCAGGGACTTACCATAATGTATTAGTGTTTTGTTTTTTAGAACTATTCTCTGAGTAGGGAGTATTTAAAAAGAAAATACTTCCCCCTTTTTAAAAAAAATAAAAAACTGTATAAACAAAGCAAAAGAAACAGCTTGCCAAGGTCACTATGTCCTTCAGAGTGTTTTCTAACTTTACTTTAGAAAACAATTTTTACAAATATTTACTTATTTTTTACAGTGAAATATTACAACCTTCTGCAAAATCAGTTATCAATGTATAATCATTCAATAGGATTGATTTGAATTTGCTTCACAGGTAATTCAGTTTTTTGAAAAAGAATGAGAGACTAATAGGAAAAAATATGATCAAATTACCAAAAGCTTCAAGGTGGTTCTATTTCAGTTCTCAGCCTGGTATGCATTTAAAAATATCTCAGCTTAGAGTAGCTACTGTTCATACTGCATGATGGGATCTTTTTAGGTAACAGCTTGGATGATAAAGAATCCATTATCCTTTATAGGGTGTATTTAACCCAAGTGAAATTTATGACAGCCTGAAAACTAGCTGTAGAGTTGTACACCTCACTTCCTGTTCTGTTCAGCTTGATTTATGAGTGAGCCATCTGTCCAGCAGAATTTGTAAGACTTTATTGAAGAGCTGGGAATATAGCTCAGTGGTAGGACACTTGCCTAGTGCAAATGAGTCTCTGAGTTCAACTCTGAATTTAAAGTTTAAAAAAAGAGGAGAAGAAAGGAAAGAGAAAAAGAAAGAAATGAATATGTTACAGATAGGAGGCAGGCAGGCTTTTTCATGTATTCTAGAATTGGTTTACAGAAAATTTAACTGTGAATGGCTTGAATTGGCAGTTGGTCAATTTAAGTGGGAGATCTTTTTGTTGTTTTTTGCTTCTTTTTTTTTTTTTGAGGCCTGGGCTTCCTGTGTGGTTCAGACTTTCCTTGAACTCACTATGAAACCCAGACTGGCCTTGAGCTCATGACGATCCCCCTGCCTCAGCCTCCCAAGTGCACCACCACACCTGACATGGGTGGGATGTTATCTCCAGTGCAGATGTTATACAGCCACCTAAGCTTCTGATGTAGTATACCATATATCTGTCTTGCTCAGGTCTTCTACCCTATTCCCATTCCCTCGTAATTATTTAGAGGATGTATTTGTCTGCCTAACATAGCTTATGTTGTATTTAGAGCTTTGCCCTTATGCCCAATCTTACTGAAGAATCCCATAGCATAATGTTGATTGTAACAATGTAAAAGAATGACTGTACAAAATAATAAAATATACAGAATTTTTCATTTAAATGTAAACCAGCTTCTAACCATGAATGAGTGGTAGTCTCTGACCAAAGAGGGCAGGATTTCTCAGTGGGTCCATGTTGCTGATTCTTCATCAACATTGGCTTCTGTATGGGATTCATATAAAAATCCAGATGCATAATCACATCTGTATGGTCATCTTTCTGTGAAGATGATGCTAGTAAATAACTATTGCAACTCCTAAAGAGAATTTCTACCTTGGCAACATGTTTTCTGTAAGAAACTTAGCAAGTTCTTTAACCAGCTTTCAAAGGTGTTGAGTGTATATGTGCTGATCTAAAAGAGCTTTTGAGACTGTTTTGTCAGCACTGTTCAATCCTCCTGCTATAGTAATCATTAAAAAAAGCAACGCCCTTTTGTTTCTCTAGATACAGAGCTTTCCAGCTGGGGCTGCACACTGCAATCCTGTGTTTGCTTCTGCTCCTAGAAATTCTGATTCAGTAGGTGTGAAATAGCCACTGTAATTTTTTTTTTTTTTTTTAGTTTTTAAGATGTTTCTAATAGACATACTTCCACTTGAGTGCCACTGCCAGTAGTTGAATTGGTATCACACGTGTTCCATACAGCCAGGAGGTGTGTTGTTTCCTACTGGTTTTATGGCTTTACAAAGAGGAACCTTGGAGGTGATTGGAAAGAAATCTTGGCTGTCATCAGAATTTAGATTTAAAAGAAATTAAATAAGGATAACACTATGGAGAGAGAGACCCAAGATTTTGCAAGAGTCAGTAGGTAGCACAAGGAAATACTAGATCCAACCAGGACTCTGAGTTGAGCTCTTCCACCCTACTGTCTTGAGTCTAGCGTGTACCTCTAATAGAAGTGCTTCAAAGCCCCACAGTAACCTGGGTACCTCAGAGCCGGGCACTGCCTTGTGAGGTCTTAAGATACTTAACATGAGTAACAATGCAGTGAGCATGAACTCCTAATCCTTTGACGTTCCTAACAGGTTTTGTGAGTGACATCTTAGCTCAAAATTACAGACATTACTCAAAGTGCTTTTATAAGTGCTTAGTAAACACGGAAGGTTCTGGCAAGAATTGTCTTGATTTGTTATTAAAGATTGTCAAGAACAAGAAAATCATTTGTGTCATTAACTGATCTTAAGTACTAGCAGGTAGTCTAGGAAAATCTGCCAATATTAGCATTTCTAAACAGCCCTGACTTTTAAAAAGCAAGCACTTTAGAAAAAGAGTACTTTGCCCAGATTTGCAGTTTAGCCAACTAAAAGAATGATATATGACTGTGTGTTAGTCAAAGTAGAGAGTAAGATTTATTTTGGATAAGAAAAATTCAGGAAATTAGTCCAGCATTGGCACAGTTACTCCACAGCCCTCAGCACCTGAAGTTCTTTTCCTCTTTTCCTCCATTGTTCTTAGCACTATATTATCACCTCAAGGTGTGCGGTGATTCTAGACGGCCTCTGCTCCTTCCCGAGGAGTTGATAACCTGCACTTGATAAGTGCCTGTGAAAGACTTCTAGAAGCACCCATCATTGATTTCTGCTGTCATTTTGTTGCTTTTTGCAACAGTTAGAATGTTTTGTCAGTAACATCTAGAGGATTTTGGACAGGTGACCAACAGACTGCTGCAAATGGCTTTGGAGAACATACTTTTGTTAAGGAAATAAAATTTTAGTAACATCAGACACTGTTAAATGGGGCATAAATTTAAAAGCTCCCCAAATTGCATCTACTATGTGCCTGATAAATAAAAACAGTGAGTTTCTAGGATAGAATACTCTGGACTGGATTTTTAACAGGACTCATTGAAAACAGCTGTTAGGTTTTCAAACTTCATATACACTAAAAAGCTGACTTCTTTAAAAAAAAAAAAACAGTGGAGAAAAGACACTTCAGATTTAATCTTTTTTTCCTTTTGGAGGTGGAATGAAAACAACCACAAAATTAGCAGAAGAATATTAGATGATACAAGCCAGCAATGAACATACGGAAAATACTGAACTTATTTATATTTAAGCAGAAGATAGGCCAATGTAGTACAAGAGATAAATACCAGATTTGATGAAAATGCAGTTCATATTTAAAGATTTTAAAAAATTATTACAGTGAAATACACATTGCCATTCATCTCACTTACAGAATCCCCTTCACATGAACATGCTTGTCCATCATCCTTGCCACTTTTTCAAGCAATTCTGCAAATCTTTCTAGTCTTTCTGTGCTGTTGAGGCTGCCTCTGTTGCCCGAATTTGTTCAAAATGTTTGCTTTTCATGGTCATTTTGCCCTTGCAGAAGAGCCAGATGTCACAAGGTGCCAGAGGAGGGCACATGCAGCAGTCCCCATATTTTTTATCATCTCTCAGACACTGTGCATTTTGGTCGTATCTTGAGCATACAGCATAGCAGTAAATTACATTAACTCCAGATATACAAGTCCTGCCCTGAGGAGGATGTGTTCAATGTATATTACTGTGCCTAAATTTCATGCATATAAATAAGGAGAAAATTCAGAGAATTCTGTTGTCTAAAATGTGTGGAAGCAAAAGCAAATGGTAATTGACAGCATAGATATCTTTAGGTCATGGTGTGTACATGTGAGATGGAAATATTTCTGCTCTATAAGACAAGTTGATGTTCAAGTTTGTAGTTCCATAAGCATCCACCCTTCTCATTCAACACCCATTTACTAAATGCCTCATGGGTACCATACACTTTGAGGAGAAAATTTGTGTACAAATTGCTGCTCGGTGAGGAAGTCTAGATTTTAGCTTCTTCATAAATAATTTTATATCTGGGAAAAACATAGCCTTGTTTTGTTTTTCATTTTTCTTCCTTTTCCTTTCATAATTACTTACAAGCAACCAAGTGCAAACTGTTGACTTTTCTCCACCTGACAGAAAACAGAACACTGCAGAGATTCCCTGGGAGGAGAGAGCCAGTGGTGCTGGCTGTCATGAGGCCAGCTTGCGGCCTCTGTGACCTTCTTATTCCTCTGAGCTCTCTATGGAGCGCTTGGAAGCAGCTCCATGTGACTTCAGCAAGCATAGGGAATGCTAATGAAACCAGCTGATGCCGCAGCATCTGTTCGCCTGCCCTCTGAGCCCAGAAGCCACCCTTTGAACCTTTTATGCGATTGCACTTCCAGGCATCCTCTGGGAAGGACAGCTTACAGTCTGATCCCATGATGGATGAGGGTCTTACATAGCAGCAAGTACCTTTCATAGTCTGATGTGAAATAACTGCTTATTTGAACATAGTGTGTAGTGACTTAGCCTTTCCTACCCATTATTTATTCCCACAGAAGCTGTTGTGCTGCTTAAGTTGTCTAGTACGACCTATGAAAAGGAAATGGAAATCTCACAACTTGGACTTCATTTACAGCTTATTCGTTGCTAATACTGCTGTCTCATATCTTGGTGTCCATGTCCCCTGTCCCTCTGCTTTCAGCTGAAGGTCTCCCACAGGTGTACTACTTTGGACCATGTGGAAAGTACAGTGCCATGGTGCTGGAGCTCCTGGGCCCTAGCTTGGAGGACTTGTTTGACCTCTGTGATCGAACATTTACTTTGAAGACGGTGTTAATGATAGCCATCCAGTTGGTAAGCTGGTGTTAGTATTCCAGAAGGCATGCTAGTCTCCCTGTTAAACCCTTTAGGGCCTTTTGGTGACTTATTAGCCTTAGCAACACCTAATGAATTAGTTCTAACAGGTTTGCTGGCATTCTGGGCAGCTGGCTGGGGCAAAAAGGGTTAACTCAGAATTCATACTCTCTGCAGTTGGCTCTATTTTAGGTGTTTGCACCTTGGAGCAATACCCTAACTGAACTGAAAATGCAGAATTTAGAGAGAAAGAGGATGATCAAGGAGAGTTGTACACATTCAAATAATTTCTCCTATGTTTTATTTATAGGATTTAAGCTACTATAAGGTGTTATGTTCTCCCTTTCCCCTCATGTTGCATCTTAGAAAAGATTGAAGGCACAGCCTACTTCTCTAAACCTTTTTTTTTTTTTTTT
>PVKA01002677.1:36839-68058 GCA_004027165.1 Ctenomys sociabilis | reverse complement strand
GGGGAAGGATGCACATGTACCTCACTTTTAGGAGGTCTCTGCAACTACTGTACCAGAAAACCCAGTGTCCAACTTGTCTTTGTATACTAAGTAGAGAAGCTTTGTAGACAGAAATCGTTAATGGAATTTGAAATAATGTTATGATTATGAGGAGATATATTTACTTTAACATAAAAATAACTGTAGTCCTGCCCCTGCTGACTAGCTGTCTGATGTCAGGCCAGTATTATTTCTCCAGGTCTTATTTCTACCCCAATGGAAGCTGGATTGGAGAGTCTTGTCCAACTCAGGATAGAAAGATAGGATCAGGAAATGAACGTGCTATGGTACCTGATCCAAAAGCGTCAGTTGTCTGGCATCCTCCCTGGTAACACTGTTATATCAAAGACTTTACTTCCTAAAGTAACATTAAAAAAATAATAATTAATTATGCAAATTCTGACATTATAACATAAAATTATCTTAGCCAAACTATGCTATTGCACTATTCCTAACCAGGTCACTAACTGGGTAGTAAAGATGAGATTCCTTTTTATTTTGATAGTTAAAACCTAATGCTGAGCAGGATTCAGCTTGTCCATAACACCAGCTACTGGAGGGCTGAGGCAGGAGGCTTGCTGGAACCAAGGAGTTCAGGACCATCCTAAACAACATAGCAAGACCTTGTCTCAAAAAAGTAACACAAAGAAGTGAGGGTGTTGGTGCATGCCTGTTTTTCCAAGCACGCAGGAGTCTGAAGCAGGAGGATCACTGGGAGTTTGAGACTAGCTGGGCCTACAAAGTGAGCTCAAGGCAGTCTGAACTGCATAGCAAGACCCTGTCTCAAAACAGGACAAACCAAAATCCTTATGACATAATATGTTAATTTTTAAAATGTACTTAAATGTTTCCTTTTTTTTTTTTTTCATTGTTCTCTTCTAGCTGTCTCGGATGGAATATGTGCACTCAAAGAATCTCATTTACCGAGATGTCAAGCCAGAAAACTTCCTGATTGGCCGACAAGGCAATAAGAAAGAGCATGTTATACACATAATAGACTTTGGACTGGCCAAGGAATACATTGATGCTGAAACCAAAAAACACATAGCTTATAAGGAGAACAAAAGTTTAACTGGAACTGCAAGATATATGTCTATCAACACGCATCTTGGCAGAGGTGTGTTAATTTTCTGCTCCATGAAAGGGGCAAGTTATTAGAATGACTTTATTCCCATAACACTGTTATCCCATTGTGCTTTACAGCTTGTACTTACTGTTTCCCAAGGTAAGTGATTTTTATGCGTGGGAAATTAAAATGGTAAGTTAATGATTGTCTTAAGTGCTGTATTGACCACAATGACTTAATTCTTTACACTATGTTTCTAGTTGTATATGCTCACATTTCTCAGTAGTATAAAAAATTGAATTATTGCAACAAAGGTCATAGCATTCTTCTAAGTTTGATAATGAATTTGCATGTATATAAATTAAACTCCACAAACAGTAATCCTGTGAAGGATAACAAGCTAGTATCTTCTTAGGGAAGACAACTTCACTAAAGTGTGGCCTGGGCTTTAAAGATTTGCTGTGAATAATTTCATGCACAGCCATCAACCAAAGAGCTTCCGTCTTCTACAGTGAAAGTTAATTTGCTTTACTCAAGTCTTGTATTTTATTTGGGATAAACAATCTACACAGATATTACCAAAAGCTCTGATCAACACAGATGCTGCTGCTTGTCAGAGAGCTCGCTCGAGTGTTTGTAAGAAAGCCCGAGAACATTGGGGAAGTCCTGGCTGGCCCTTTGCTAGTGTTGCCAAGAAAGCTTCCCTTTTTATGTGTTTTATAAAGTGGACTTACAGGGAAGAATTCATTTAAAAAAAAAAAAAGCACTTAGGTGGTTAAGAGAATAGAATAAACATTCTTGAGAGTAGATGGATGAGCAGAATATTAGCATGTTCTCTACTCCTTGACATACTAATTATATAAGGTCTTTAACATATTCATGAACTGTTGCACACTAATAAGTATTTTAAAGACTAGTGCCTCTACCAAGTTGCCTCACTAAGTAAACTATACAGGACTGTAGTGATAGTGAAGAATAATATAACACTGGAAAGTAGTAAGATGCAGTGTATGTTGAAATCAGGAAAGCTGTCAGGATTTTTTCCATTAACTCCATAGAAATCCTCACTTTACCTATTATGATACTTTAAAGTTAGACAAGCAAATCTTCTCTATCTCTCAGTGTCATTTCAGATAAGCTGTTTAATCTCCCTGAAACTTACCTAGAAAATAAAGATCATACTTCAGAGAGATGCTTTGAGGTTTGATTGTGTTTAATTTATGTAAAAACACCATGCCTATCTTAAGTCTTTTTTATGCTGGCATACAGAATACTCAAAATTGGGCAATTTATATGAAAAGACATTAATTTAGCCATTGCTCTGAGGATCTTATAATGGTATCATGTGGCATGACCTTATACCAAAGCACTGAGGGACGCATGTGAAAGAGAGGAGGCTACACAGCCCAGGCAAGTTACAGCCTGGGGACAAAGCTAAGCCAGTGCCACAGGTGAGACATTGAGCCCACATACAGGCCCTGCCCCCCAGTACCTCTGCCTTGGCAATCAGATTCTGCCAAAATTTTGGCCACAGGCACACTATGTAGATCCAGCCCATAATAGTACCTGACACAGGTCTCTTGGACACTGTAGAATGTCCCCTTCTTCCTTCATATGACATGTGATATTCCTTTGTACAAGAGGGTGGGCTTTATCACATAGTAAAGTCATAGCTGTTAGGCTTAACTAACAAAGTCTAGAAATTGCTCTAAGGCTTGCTTCCTAGGTTCCACAATTCATGTTCTTATTTTCAGGAAAGTCAAGAATTGATAAGGGATAGGAATCCAGTTTTGTATGAGTATAGTGTAATCTTTAAGAAAAAGAGATACACTTTGGGCCTGATGCCACAGAGCTGTAATCGCAGCACTTGGGAGGCTAAGGCAGGAGGTTCATAACTTGGAGCCCAACCTGCGCAATTTAGTGACTTAGTAAAGTAGTGTCTCAAAATAAAAAGTGTAGCTGGGCGTGGTGGTGCAGGCCTGTAATCCCAGCACTCAGGAGGCTGAGGCAGGAGGATTGTTGTGAGTTCAAGACCAGCCTGAGCTACAAAGTGAGCTTAAGGCCAGCCTGAACTGCGTAGTGAGACCCTGTTGCAAAAAGTCAATAAATAAATAAATATAAAAATTTAAAAAAAATGTGTTGCAGGTGTCACTCAGTGTGATCCCCAGTACAGAAAAAGGATAGGGTGAGGGTGCAGATCTCAGCCCTTTACTTAATAGCTGTGGGATATTCAGTTATCTTGTCTATAAAATGGGAGTGATAGTAGTTCCTGTAACTTAGGGTTCTGTGGGATACTATATAGAATGTGTCTAATGCCTCACAAATGTCTTCCATATGCTAGTTATCTTTACCATTATGTGTTCAACTAGATATATCTTAAGTATTTACTGTTTATCAGACTAGGTTCCATCACTTTTTTTTTTTTTTTGAGACTGCATCTCACTATATAGCCCAGACTGGTCTTGAATTCTTGGCAATCCTGCCTCGACTTCCTAGAGTGCTGGGATTACAAGCATGTGTCACCACACCTGGCCTACCTCCTTCATCTTTTAGTAAACTGCCATTTCTGCTGCCACTATGTTTATCTCTAGAATTGTGTGTCCTAGCTCCCATACCTCCTCAGGTCTGACCCAGCCTGTCAGTGTTGCATTTTTTGTTTGTTTTTTTTCTCTCATTGCATAGCATACTTACAGATAGCGTCATTGCCATTTAATTTTGTCCTAGGTATCAAACCAGAAAGGTTTCCATAGGAACTCTAATGCTGTGTGTGTGTGTGTGTGTGTGTGAGAGAGAGAGAGAGAGAGAGAGAGAGAGAGAGAGAGAGACAGACAGACAGACAGACAGACAGACAGACAGACAGACAGACAGACAGAAAGACAGACAGGGTCTCACTATGCAGCTCAGGCTGGCCTTGAGTTCACTTTGTAGCCTCCAAACTAGTCTTGAACTCACAGTGATCCTCCTGTCTCAACCTCCTGAGTAGTGGAATTTTAGGCATATACCACCACACCCGGTTCTAGTGCTATTGATTTTTAAATGTGTGTTCTGTTCTGCAGAGAATGGAAAAGGGGGGCACAGAGACTGGGAAAGAAGGCCCTTAAGGAAGCAGAGCAGAGGGGAAAAAGCCTCTTGGAGCCAACATCACATGACACAGGAGCCCCTTTCCACTGATTGGGCCCTGACTGCAACAGCAGGTGTTAGTTAATGGTTGAAACTAGTGCCCAGACACTAGTTACATTGCCTTTCTTCCAACTGGAAGCCAGGAACATCTTTCTGATTGGCCAGAAGGAAGCTTTTATAGTGTTGAAATTTTTTTCTGTTGTTTTCTGGTATTGAAATGTTTCTTTAAAAATGAAAATAGCTTCTATGTATCAGGAAATAAAGAACAAGTATGGAGTGTTTGAAGAAGTATAAAAATAAAACACACTTTGGGTTTTTACTGTTGCGGAACTGGGGATTGTTGAACTCAGGCCCTTGCACTCGCCAGGGAAGCACTTATTCCACTGAGCATCTTCGCGGTCCCTGTACTGTTTTTCTTGGGAATCTGATTGAAGTTATCAATTATTTAGAACTTTAGGGCCAGAAAATATTTTTTTTTTTAACTTTTTCAAAATATATTTAGTACAGAATCTCACTACATAGATCAGACTTGTAGTGATTCTCTTGTTTTCAGCCTCCCAAGCGCTGAGATTATAACCCAGCGCCACCAGGCCGTCTCAATCAGGGTCTCATGTGCACCCCCTGGGAGCAGGTTCAGCACAGCATGCTGGGGATCAAACCCCTGCCACTGCACTCTACCTAAGCAGGCACTTTAATCCCCCTGAGCTATCTGACCGGGCCTCGAAAATGATTTTTCACATTATATAAATTGACCATTTTATTTTCAGATGAGGAAACTAAGGCCCCAAGCAGATGGCTTGGCCTTGTTTCAGTGGAGCCAGTGAATAGAAGGGACACACCAAGGCCTAGATCCCTGACCCAATTTAGGAACCACTGCTTTTCCTATGATCCCATATTCCATAGCTATTCTTTCTGGTTCTGTGGCTTGAGACGTCACTTTATTGGTCATTCCAGTAAGTGTGAAATTTTTTAAAGTCTCATTTTACAATGGGGCTTAATAGTGGAGAGAATTTCCCCCCTGTGGGCTGATGAATACTAAAAATGTGGAGAGTTTTGCCCTCTAGTGCCCAACTAAAATTCAACCATTTTGTGCTTTTTTTTTTTTTTTTTTTTTTTTTTTTTTTTTTTAGCCAAGGGACCTCTTGTTATAGGAAGTGGATGTAGAAGCGCAAGGTGATGAATAGTTGTGGTACAGTGTGAGGGACCTCACTGGGTGGCCGCTCTGTGTGCCCAGACCCAAACTCATCCTCCATATTTTCTGTTTTTAGGATGTTTTTATTTTTGTCCTTTAAGACAGGATTTAGCTATGCAGTTCAGGTTGGTCTTAAACTCACTCTGTAGCAGCTGATGTTAAACTCCCAGCAATCCTCCTGCCTCAGTCTTGTGAGTGCTGGGATTACAGGCATGCACCACCAGGCCCAGCATATTTTCCATTTTTCATTTTGTGTCTTGTTATCAAATTGTTTTTTGGTTTCAATTGTATGTATATTTTATTGCTAACTTTAGGTAAGCCATATAATCCAAAATGGCTGATCTTTCTATTTCATTTCATGTCATTTTCTTTATATTATTCAAGCCCAGTGTGGTGGTATATTTTTTAATCATGTTTTATTTATTTATTTTTATTATTTATGTATTTGGTATAGGGTTTCACTACGTAGCTTAGACTTGTAGTGATTAATTGTCCTGTTTTCAGCCTCTCCAGCACTGATATTGCAGGCTTGTACCACTATTCTGTTGCTGCCTCAGACTGCCCCAGGGGCGAGGCCTGAAGGGCATTCAGTACTGAGGATTGAACTCTTGTCCTTGTGCTTACCTAAGCAGGTACTTAGTTAACTGAGTTATCTCAGCAGTCCTGTGGTGCATATCTTTAATCTCATTATTCTGGGAACCTGAGGCAGGAGAGTCTCAAGTTCAAGCCCAGCCAGGGCAATTTGAAGACTTAGAAAGACCCTCTCTCAAAATTAAATAGTAAATTAATTAATTTTTAAAGGGCAAGGCATGTAGCTCAGTGGGAAGGACTTGGGTTCAATCTCTAGTTATTAAAAAAAACATTATTAGCCGGGTGTGGTGGCGCATGTCTGTAATCCCAGCACTTGGGAGGCTGAGACAGGAGAATTATTGTGAGTTCAAGACCAGCCTGAGCTACAAAGTGAGCTTAAGGCCAGCCTGAACTGCATAGTGAGACCCTGTCTCAAAAAGACAAAAAGAAAAACAAAAACATTATTTCAGTTGAGGTATAGTACTCAGTTTTAAGTTTTTTATCTCTCTGTTGGGTGTCTCCTCTTTTTTCTTTGTTTTTGAAGTACTGGATATTGAATCCAGGACCTTGCTATTGCAGGCTTTTGACCATTGATCTACCTCCCCAGCCAGAGTTGCTTCTTCGTTAGTAACTGAATTTCCATAATCCTTCCAACTGCTATTTAAAAAGTTGCCTTTTGGGGCTGGCAAGGTAGCTCAGCAGACTAAGTGCCTGCTTAGGTAAGCGTGTGGACCATGGTTCAATCCCCAGTCCCACATGCTATGCTGGACCCACCCCCAGGCCATGCTGAGTCACCTGTAATCCCAGTGCTGGGGAGGCTGAAAACAGGAGGATTGCTACAAGTCTGATGTGTATAGTGAGACCCTGTGCCAAATATACAAATAAAAAAAAAAAGTTGCCTTTTCTTCATCTAGTAGAATACTAACTCTGTGGAACACTGATCATTCTTTCTCATGCAGTTTCCCACAATTCTAGGCGGCAGGTAACCATGTTCTGTTTGGGTATCACAAGCTGAGTGCCTGGCTTTTCCTGCCTATGTAGTCTTGTATTTCGCTGTGCTGTATGCACAACAAGACATCCAGAGCCAGGGCTATGACTCTGGCACACTGCTTACTTGTATACATAAGGCCCTGCATTCAATTCTCAGGACCTAAAAAAAGAAACAACTCACACACATGCATGCACACACACACACTGAGTCTGGATAAAGGTAGCCTCTTAGTCTTGCTTCTGTGATTTTTTTAAATAAAGTCTTCTACTTCTGAAAAATAAAACACAAACTTCTGTGATGAACCATTCTTGGCAAATTAGAGTCATATAACCAGTATTCAGGTTGGCAGCCTAAGAACGTGTGTGTGTGTGTGTTTCTGAATTAAAGTTGTGATTTTTTAAACTATTTTCTGTATTGACTAGTTCACCTTCCTAATTGAAAGGAAAGAAAACAGCGGCAGCTTATTTTAACTGAGCTCCTCATATGCCCACTGTTTTATGCTCCCATAGAGATTACCTTATTAAACAACTTCGAACTTTTCTGATACAGTATGTAGTACAAATGGAATAGGAACCAAGAGATCATGTGTTGAGACTTTTTTTATATGCAGCTGAATTCTAAATGTTAGTTTTTCTGCTGAGTGAGAAGTGCTCAGTGTGTATGTCTGCATTCTGCAGCGTGCATCCTTGCAGCCATGCCGGCGGTGGACTGTCAGCAGTTTCAGCTGCTTAGTCTTACACTCCTTTTCCCTGTGTTAACCCAAAAGTAGTTGTACCCCATATGGATGACCTCACTTTCAGGCAGCCTTGAATAAGGGGTGGCTACTCACTGTTCAGTGATTGGGACTTGGTCTTTCTTTTAGGACTTGTTTTTACATGCTAGCAAGAGATACAAAGGAGCTACACATAGTATTTTAAATCAAAACCAAAAAACATTTTCTGGTTCAGATACACAAAGAATTAGTAAGCAGAACCTTTCTCCAGCAGAGAAGGGTTTCAGAAGGGATTACTCGATTTTGAACCTCTTTCTGCTTTCAGAACTGCAAACATATTGTGTGATCTGTCTTCCCTTTTAGAGCAAAGCCGGCGAGATGATTTGGAAGCCCTGGGCCATATGTTCCTGTATTTCCTTCGAGGCAGCCTACCTTGGCAAGGACTCAAGGTATCCTTGAAAGTGCCTAGTGGACGGCTCTGTCTCAGTGCTTGGTTGTGATTGAGGGGCTGCTGATGTGGATCTCCAGGAAGCACAGAGATGAGGTGCAGGAATTAGTCCATGATGTAAATGCTCGCCTGAGCTCTGGGAGCTGCATTTTATTCACATTTGGCTTCTTCCTGCTTTTACTCCACCTCTCTTTGTGTTCAGATTTTCTGTAATCTTTCCCCTTATTCTTCCCGGCTTTGCAGGACTGCCTTTTCTGTTTGTGTCTTCCTCCCCTGCCATTATGTAGCAGAAGGAGTGTTCCCAGTGTCGGGGAATTTCTGGAACAAATTGATGATAGCAGCTGCTGCATATTTTACAAGAAAGGCCAGCAGGATAGGCATCTAAGGGGAACTGGAAAGTATTTGTTCATACAGCTTAAGCTAAGGATCTGCCAACACTACAGGTTTAAGCATACTACAGAATAAATATCTTGTGTTGTTCAAATGTATTATAGAGTAAATACACTCTTTAGACAATACTGATTTCTTGCAGAATGTGTAGAGTGTGAATAGTCTCAGGCTGGTATCATCTCAGTGCCTACATGTCAGAGAGGCCAGTATCATTGTATTATGTTGGCTCTGCCTCTGGCTGTTGCAGTAGGAAATATGAGCTTCTTACCCACCTTAGGTCCCTTTAGCTAGTTACATATGCAATGTTTTTTACCAGTGCTCAGGAGGGTGAGGCAGGAGGATCACTACAAGTCTAAGACCAGCCTAGACTACATGACAAGTGTCTCAAAAAACCAGAGATTTTTTAATGTGAGAAGAAATATAATCCCTAGCTTGAGGTTCTCCTATCCCCCTTTCCTCCAGAAGGGCAGAATTACACATTTTGTTGTGCTTTCTAGGACATTGTCCTAGAAAATTGGACTTTTCAACTCATTCTCTTTGAAGTTCTATTTCTTTGCCCTTACATTTCTCTCCTGATGGCTCATGATGGTTTTCTCCCAATCATGTGTATCTTCTCATTGTTGTAGAGAGCTTTTGGAAGAGTTATATGCTATGTGCTTATCATCTAGCCAGTCAGGACATTAGTGTACAGCCTGATTAGTTCCTTGATGCTGTCTCATGACCCCTGAATCATTGTAGTGGTAGTGGTCAGTTTAGTATCACTCCGTCTCACATCAGCTCACTGCTGCTTAAATCTGGATGAAGCAGGCCATTGCTGCCAAGCATACTGGTGCATACCTGTAATTCCAGCTACTTGGAAGGCTGAAGCAGGAGGATTGCGTGTGTGAGACCAAGCTGGTCTCAGATTGAAAATTTTAAAAGGGGTCAGATTTGTAGCTCATTACCCCCTACCATGCAAACAGCCTTGCATTCAGTCTCCCCAGTAATATACACATACACATACAAGGTTCAGGAGCCTTCTATGTAGAGTCCTGGCTGCGCCAGTCTCTTGAGAAACTAACACACTAAACCTGTAGGCCGGGCCTGTGCTGTAGATGCTTTCCCCTCTGGAAACACATTACTGAAAGGGATTTTTTGCACTTGTTGACTTTCCTTATATGTGTAACACAACTGTTTCTTCCACTTGTATTAGGCAGTACTTTTAATCGCATCTTAGAACTGATCCACAAGGGTGAAGGCTGAACCCCTATTGAGCTCCAGTGGCCATGAGAGGTCATTGAGCTGCAATTTTGAAAATATTGGTGTATAATTATTTTTATTTTCTGACTTCTGCTACTCATGTCATATTTAATGTGTTTACCTGAGATTTTTTTTCCAAGTAAATATATTTGCCAGTAAAACTTCCCAGAGTCCCGTTTGTACATATCTCGTATATGTATTTCCTGTTAGTGTTAGAGAAAAAAACTGAAAATGGAGAAACAAATCCTGATAACCATTGTAAGTCATTGTATTGGCTACTTACCAAGTCTCTTACAGCTTTTTCCAGGTAACTGTCTTTCTGTTCTACAGGCTGATACATTGAAAGAGAGATATCAAAAAATTGGGGACACCAAAAGGAATACTCCCATCGAAACTCTCTGTGAGAACTTTCCAGGTAGGGTGCCAGAAGGGTATTCAGCCAAAGCAACTAAAATGTTGAAGTAGGTAGAATCCATGACTTAGTATCTCTAGAAAGGGTACTTTCCATATAATTTACATTTCCTTTTATTATTCAGGTTAGTGTAGGTTTATTACTTTTCTTTGGTCATAAAATAATAGTGTCATGTATTCTGTCCAGATAGCACTGTGTTCTCCACAGCTTAGGTCCCCGGGAAACACTCAGCTACCAAGCATGGCCTTTCATCTCTTTCCCAACAGAGGAGATGGCAACCTACCTTCGATATGTCAGACGGCTAGACTTCTTTGAGAAACCAGATTATGAGTACTTACGGACGCTCTTCACAGACCTCTTTAAAAAGAAAGGCTACACCTTTGACTATGCTTACGACTGGGTCGGGAGGCCCATTGTAAGTAGCCTCTTTTTTACCACCTTGTCTCCTTTCTCAGACCAGCACTGCCCTACCCTTTGCATCTCATTCTTTCTTCTTACATCTTTGGGGGTAAACTTCTTTTTTTTTTTTTTTTTTTTGGAGACAGGGTCTCACTATGCAGTTCAGGCTGGCCTTAAGCTCACTTTGTAGCTCAGGCTGGTCTCGAACTCACAACAATCTTCCTGCCTCAGCCTCCCAAGTGCTGGGATTACAGGCATGCGCCACCACACCCAGTGATAAACTTTGATTGTAGAGTTGGATAATACCATGCTCTGCTTTCACTGGAATTAGGGGTAGAAGTTACACATTTTTATGATTCTAACTGCTGTATCTTGAGATACTGTACTATAATTTAGACCAGTTTCTTAGAAGTCTCACTGGAGTGATTCAAAATCTAGTGCTGCATATCTGTTAAAATACTTCATTAAGGGCCAGTGAGATAACTCAGTGGACTAAGTGCCTGCTTAGGTAAATACAGTGGACTTGGGTTCGATCCCTGGCACCATCAACCACAGCTTGCCCCACTCTCCCATCCCCCCAGGTGCATTGAGCTGGCCACTGAGTCCAGACATGGTGATGTACACCTGTAATCCCAGCACTGAGGAGACTGAAAACAGGAGGACCAGTCACTATGAGTCCAAGCTGTATAGTGAGGCCCTGTACCAAATGCATTAGAAAAAAGATAATTGATTGTTATGGGAGTGGAACCCAGTACAATAGGAAAGCTGGATTTTCGGTTTTGGCCCATGGTCCACAGGTCTAAAGGGTGCTAATAGATACTACTGCAGATTTTTTTTTTTTTTTTTTTTAACTTTTGAAGATAAGCTGCTCTCTAATGGACTATGAGAACCAGGCTGCCTACCTCCCTTTGGCAAATGGGCAAAGTGAGAGAAGACAAAATAACCTGAAACTCCCCTTGATAGCTGAAAGAGAATTCCTACTGCTTTATGAGAATTAGCATGGTGCTCTCCTGGGCAGAAGCATCAGGTTGCACTTGTTCTTTTCTCCATTTGACTTTTCTTCATTTCTCTAGCCTACTCCAGTAGGGTCAGTTCATGTAGATTCGGGTGCATCTGCAATAACTCGAGAGAGCCACACACACAGGGATCGACCATCACAGCCACAGCCTCTTCGGAATCAGGTATGTTTTGGTTCTGCACTGCTTTAGACATTCCTCCTCTTCATAGCTAATGGTAAACCAAAATTCTCTACCTTCTTTGTATTACTGGATATGCTGAAGTTAAAGTAACAGGCTAGCCCTTTCTCACTGGTTTGGTGTGATAGTTTAAGCAACCCCTGGGACATGAGGAATAGCATGAACCTAGAGACCTGGGCCTCAGAGTGTGTTCACTGAAAAGGTGGAACTGGCCATAAGGTAGTATCTGAGGCAGCCTGCCACAGGCCTAAGGATGGGTACATGGACGAGGAGTCCAGGTGGCCCACTCTGGGTCTCATCCATAGTCCTCCAATCGATAGCTCTCCACTGCTGACTTTTCCCTGTTCCTTATGAAGGGTGTAGATAATTGGAATGTCCAGTTGCCCTCCATATGACCTGGAACCTCCACACTATTCCCTGTCACTGCATCCAGGTTAATGCTACAGCTCCAAGTGGACCTGAATTAAGGCTATTTTGCCATTTGTCCAATGTTCACTTTTTGGGAAACTAGTGAGCTATGTGAAAGACATCTCTCAGCCCAGTGACACAGGAGGCAGACACAAAAAAGAGGAAATCCAATTTGACATTTCAAAGAAAGTACCACACCTGGGATTGTCTGGCTCAGACAGACACTTACATGTCATGCTCCAGCCTCTAGTTATAGTCCTTAGCACTGAGAGAGAGAGGAGAGAGAGTGTGTGTGTTTGTGTGTGGGTTTAACTGGTTCTGATGCCATTAATGACAAAGAATCTTTATCTTTCTGTCTTATATGTATTGCCAAGAGAAAAGTGAAGGCCCAATAGATAAGTAGGCAAAAAGATAAGAAATAGGTTGTATATGCCTCTCTCATCGCTATCACACATCAAATTAGCTTATTTCCCCTTTTCCTGACCTTATTTTTTATATTAACAGACATTCTTACCAGAAAATATATGAACATACATGATCTCATCAACCTACATGGCCAAGCCTATAGATATGAGTACAGTAGTAGGTAGGCTGGATGTGGCTGTGAATGCCTGTAGTCCCTACATTCAGAAGGCAGAAGTAGGGCTGGGGAGATAGCTCAGTAGCATAACCACCTGTTTAGCAAGTGAAAGGTCCCAAGTTCAATCCCCAGTACCAAAAAGCAGAAGGCAGAAGCAGGAGGATTGCTGCAAATTCAAAGCCAGCCTATACTGCATAGACCATCTCAAAAAGAATAGCATATAGACACATATATGTGGGTACAGTGATATACGTCCACAGACACAGATCACTTACCAGTACATATATACTCTCAGCAAGATGTGTGGCTTGATGAGTCAGAAAAGTATGTACAGCAAGGGAAGTTGTGTGTTGGAGAACCTGTCTGTCTATCTGTCTATCTTGTCTGTCAGGGCTGGGCTATATAATAGCTCAGTGGTAGAGCACTTGCCTAGCATGCCCAGAATCCAAGGTTTGGTCACCAGCTCCGCCTCCCCCACAAAATCCAGATTAATGCTGCAGCTGGCCAAGTGGACCTCCAATTGTCTAAACCTTTGAATGACTTTCTGATTTGACAATAAAAGAGAATAATCTCTTCCTAAAGTTCCAGGTGAGGACACAGTTAAATTGACACTCTTACACATTTGCAAGTTGGTACAGATTCTCTAGAAAATGATAAAGCTACTATCATTGTGACTACCTGCTTCTTGGAGTCAGTGATAATGAGGTGCCCTAGCCAGGTGCACACGAAGTAGTTTCAGCACTGGAGAGGCCGAGACAGAAAGATCACTGGGACAGTGTTCAAGGCCACCTGGGGAAGATCCAGCCTCATAAAACAAAAAAGAAAAACACCCTAAAATGTAAGTTGTGTCCATATTGGGTATGATGGTACACGTAATCGAGAGGCTAAGGCAGGAAGATGGCTGTGAGTTTGAACCTTGGGCTACAGTGTGAACTCAAAGCCAGCCTGAGCTGTGTAGTACAACCCTGTCTCAAAAAGAAAAAAAGAAGTTTTATTATTTTATAATAAAAATATGATTGCAAAGAAAAAGCATGGAAAGTTTTACCAATCCAAACTTTTTATTATTATTGTTTTTGTGGGGGAAGTGTTTTGAGATAGGGTTTCACTGTGTATTTCAGGCTGAACTTGAGCTCACTTTGTAGCCCAGGCTAGTCTCAAACTCACAGAAACCTCCTGCCTCAGCCTCCCAAGTGCTGGGATTACAGTCATCTGGTACCACACTCAGCCCAGTCAGAACTTAGAAAGGAGTACAAAAAAAAAAGGAGTACAAGACCTCATGAGACAGGTGGCAGGTTATGGTCAGGGTGAATTAGGGCTTTGGGATTTTTATGTGCTCTTGGGAGTCTCCACAAGGTGGGTGACCTAGGACATGTGTTCCTGCTGTTGTCAGGAGCCATTTCGTGGGGTAGGTTAGAATGCAACAGTTTTTATGCATTTGAATTTTGTGGAGAATCCACCATTTAATTCTTACCCTTAAGAATGATTGTCTGTGGATAGAAAAGCATAGGCTCAATTTGTAGGCTTACAGGCCTAGATGTATAGTTTTGTATCTTTAAGACCCTTAGAGCTGGGGATGGTGACACATGTTTATAATTCCAGCTCCTAGGAGGCTGAGGCAGGTAGATGTCCTTGAGTTCCAGGCCAGCATGGGCTACACAGTTATGAGTTCAGGGCCAACCTAAGCTACACCTCATCTAGAGAGAGGGAGCGGGAGAAAAAAACACAGTGGGTGAGTGGAGGATAGGTGGACTTTTACTAGAAATGGGATTTAAGGAAGGAACTGATTGGAGTTTGAATTTAATCATACTGAGCTTGAAATTCATTGTAGAAAAGGAGCTTCAGCCTTGCTTTTAGCTTACACCAAGACTTTGATTGTAGAATAATTTATGTGGGACCTTTACTTTCTCAGATTTAAGCCTGGTAAGAGCAGATAACTTTTGTTTTGTTTGCTGCTCTTTATCCCTAAAACGTGACTCAATGTCTGATCTAGACCTGATAAATAATTGTTTTAATAAATGAGTGAGGGTCAGGGAGATGGCTCAGTAGAATAAGTGATTGCCTGGCAAGCACAAGGAGTTCTATCCCCAGTACTGCCAAAGTCATTCAGTCAATCGATCAATTTACCAAATGAACAGTAGAGACGGAATCAGACGTGCTTATCATGAGATTTATCTAACATTCCATGAAAATAAATTTTAAACTTTCCTACTGTTCTCCATTTCCACCAAGCACCATTCTCCCTGTGTTTGACATCCAGAGTAGAACTAGGTTTTCTGCTCAAGGGAAGGGGTGTAAAACAATCCCAGCAAACAGCCAGGCGTGAATTTCAGTACTTGGGATCAGTTTTAGCTCTAGCTCAGATATTCTCCCTCCAACTTGGAAAAGAGCTGAGGCCATAGCTGAGTAGAGTGCTTGCCTAGCATTTATTTTTTTTTATTATTATTTTTATTTTTTATTTATTTATTTATTTATTTTTTGGTCTTTTTGAGACAGGGTCTCACTATGCAGTTCAGGCTGGCCTTAAGCTCACTTTGTAGCTCAGGCTGGTCTTGAACTCACAACAATCCTCGTGCCTCAGCCTCCCAAGTGCTGGGATTACAGGCCTGTGCCACCACACCCAGCTCCATTGCCTAGCATTTATGTATGAGGTACTGGTTCAATCCCCAGTGCTGAAAGAAAAATAAAAAGCCTACATGATAGCCAAGTGCAAGGCTGTAATCTCATCACTGTGGAAGGCTGAGGTAAGGATTCCAAGCTCAAGCTCAGCTGAGGCAAGACTTAGCAAAACATGATCACAAAATTTTTTAAAAAGTTCTCATTTAACAACGAAGAACGCATTTCTGTCCTGCAGAAGGACACACAACTTTAACAGCTCTACCTGGCAAAACTTCCCTTGCACTCTGTGATCTAATCAACAAGGAAGTGAGTCTTGCAGATAAACACCCATCTGATGCTGGAAGACAGTATACTATACTGTCAGAGGTTCTATTCTAAGTGCTTATTCGCCACATTGAATGCGCAGTATTGCACCTGCGAGGACAGTGCATCAGCAGTCTTGCTGCCTGCTCGGAGTGTTACAGCCTAGGTTTTCAAAATCCTTACTCATATAAATGCTACGCAAACATAGATTACTATGGCTCAGCACTTGGAGAGTTTCTTTTTTCTCCCAATGACCCTTTTGTGTGTACTGTTTTCTTTGAGTACAAAAGGAAGATCGGTTTCATCTAGAAGATTATAAAGAACAGGTCCTATTCAGGGCATTAGAGTCTATTGACCATTAAGAGCTATTACATTTACTGCCTAGTATTCTACACCAGTACTGACTCTTTTCATGTACCCAGTGAATGTTCAAGGAGAAGAGTTTATTCTGTGTAGTTTTCTACTGGACGAACTGTTCCCTCACTAACACTCCAATTGCACAAGGAACATGTGAATCGAGATGAGTATAGCAGATTCCTTCATCCTTGAAGGAGCCATAATTTAAACACAATGGCTTCGTAACACATAGGAATAAAATGGAAGAGTCTAGTTATACCGAGTTCTGGAAACGTGCCTCCAATAAAAGAGTGGTGCAAATGTATTTGTGTCTAGACTCCAGGGGATGGATTTTAAGGAATATATAGCCTTGGAAAAGTGCCTCGTGCTTTGACGCTGTCATACATACTGAATAAAGCTTGTTACTACAAGAGAGTAGACCAGATTGCTAATTAGCCAGTGTTAATCAGAGAACTTAACAAAATGAGTATCTTTTTTTGGTCAAGATCCAGTAGACTTAAAAAAAAAAAACAAACTGATTAATTCTCCATTCCTTTTTTTTTTGGAGACAGCATCTTACTATGTAGTTCAAACTTACTGTGAGCCTGGGCTGGCCTTGAATTTGTAGTGATCCTCCTGCCTCAATCTCCCTACTGCTGCAATGATGCGACTGTTGGTATTATAGGTATGCGCACCACACCTGGATTTCTGCTTTTTATAGTGTACTCTTCAGTTTTCACTAAAGCTTAGGCTGTGCTAATAGTTGAAGGTTCAGAGTTTGTCCAGAGACAAGTGGCCTCATCTTACTATTTGTTTTAGTTTCCTGAAGTGCTGCCCGCTGTGTAGCAGAAGATGGCACACACACATGCGTGCTCGGCTGCCTTCCAGCCTAGCTTTTTCTAAGGAACTCCGTTCCTCCTAGCACTTTAAGTTTTCTTAATTGAGGGTCTCATACAGCCTTCCTGGTTCACCTTCCCCAGAAGTGGAGAATGTAAGTTGTAAACTTCTAGAATGGTTCCTGGGATTTATTTTCACCTCACAGTTTCTCAAAATTGATATTTCTGATTCTGTAGGCCTACATAGTATTGAGACAAGAACTAATGTCTCCCAGGTTTTGTCAGTGATTTTTAAACATCATTGGTGGGAAGTTACATGTAATAATGTCTATTTAGCACAGGAAAATTGGTTTTATTTTTATTTCATAAGCTTAATACAGGGGAACTTTAGTTTTGTTAAAATACATACATTCAGAAATTGTCAGTCCTTTTTTTTCTGCACTTGTCAAGTCCTTATCTAGGCCCTCAATTCCTTGATGTCTGCATTAGTATTCTTACTGCCCTGTTTTCTCTTGCCTCCTTGCCCACATCAGAAAAAAGGAAATAGACATCTTTATCCATTTTCTCATGGAATTAAGACAAAATGCAGGCTGGGCATGGCGGCACAGGCTACTCTAGAGGCTGAGGCAGGAGGATTGCCATGTGTTTGAGGCCACCCTGGGCTACATAAGCAAGTTCAGGGCTTGCCTGAACTGCTTAATGAGACCCTGTCTCAAAAAACAAAATCAAAACAAAATAATGTAATCTAGGGTGGTCTTTGCTAACTTTTTCGAATTGTTCAATTTCTGTTCTTATTAATTATATTACAGTTAATAAGACTAAGATGACTGATGTGAGAAGCCATAATGTTTCGTTGGTTTGGTTTGGTTTGATAGCAGAAAATGCCACTCTACCCAGTGAGTAAACATCAGCTTCTCTTATTTGCTCAGGTGACAGTTCCTGTTACATTTCCTGTTACTTCTGTTTCTTAGAAAAAGCTAGTGACTGTGATATATCGCTAGTTATGATGCATCATATGATTCATCATACAAGATAGTGCCTATTGTAAGAGCCAAAGACAACCAGGCACTCTTCTTGTTTGTAGACCCCATAAAAACCTTTCTCCCTGAGCCTTCAAGGCCTGACATTCTGAGGGACAGTTGCTTCCTTGTCCGTGCCCAACAACATACAGTAAATCTGCCAACAAATCCTAGGTGTTGTTTCAGGGTTTCTGTTGCCATAGCAGTGTTAACAGTACTGGGGATTTGAGACAGCATCCCTCTAAATTGCCCGGGCTCGCCTCAGATTTGTGATCTTCCTGCCTGAGCCTCTGAGAATGCTGAAATTATAGGCATGCATAGCTACACCCAGCTCCAAGAATTTGTTTTTTAACTTTTTATTTTATTGGTATATTTTAAATATACATCATGGTAACATCTTTCATAGGGAGTTTGTACCTGTACATATATATGCTGCTTCTTTTTTTCCCATTTCCCTCCCCTCTAACTACTTTCATTTCTTGTCCCTTCTTTCTTTTTTCTCTTCCCCCCTCCTTATTCTTTTATTCTTTTGAAAATTTTTTTCCCATTTCCTAATATCCTTTATGGTGGTTTTTTTTTTTTTTTTTTTGGTCTTTTTGAGACAGGGTCTCACTATGCAGTTCAGGCTGGCCTTAAGCTCACTTTGTAGCTCAGGCTGGTCTCGAACTCACAACAATCCTCCTGCCTCAGCCTCCTGAGTGCTGGGATTACAGGCATGCGCCACCACACCCGGCTCCTTTATGTATTTTGGTCCTTACTTACACTTGCAATTTCTCACACAGAAGGAAGTCTTTGGTTTTTTCTTAATGGTGATTTTTAAAATATTTTGTAGACCATAAAGTGAATTGGATAAAGTTCTTTGTAAATGTATTCAAAATCATCTTTGTATGAATAATAGGATTTGACAACTTGTTATAATAAACTTATGCTGAGGAACAGCATATCTACAGTAAGAATTTGATTGAATTGTTTTTTAGGGGAGGTTTATTTTGTGTTTTTGGTGCCGAGGACCAAACCCAGGGCTTCCAGCTTGCTAAGCAAGCATTCTACCACAGAGCCAAATCCTCAGCCCCTACTGTAAGAATTTGAAATAATTTTAAGCACAGGTTGGACAGTTGCTAAGATGTTGTCCGCAGTGGTATTTCCCACCCTTTCTTGTTAATGACTATTAATTTCCTTTTCTTTAATTTTTTTTTTTTTTTTTTTTTTTTTTTTTTTTTTTTTTTTTTTTTTTTTTTTTTTTTTTTTTTTTTTTTTTTTTTTTGTTTACTATTAATTTCCTCAAGCTGGCTGTGAGGAGTAATTTGTTTGCACTGCTGTAAGCACAGGTGTAGTTTTCACCAGTCTCACTTTTTCCTCGGTGACTGTAATCAGTTGTGTCTTTCATTGGCTCTGTGCTGGATGCCTGAGTTGTTTCCACGGTCACCTACCGTGCAATAAATCAAGCATGTCCGTCTGGATGATTGGGTCACAACAGGAGGTGACACAGAGCTCTCCCAAGGAGGTGCCCCTGTTTGTGATTGCTGCTCCTGCCTGTGGAGACTTTAATGCTTACTTCCTGTGGACCACTGCCTCTGCAGAGTTCACCTTGCAGACCAGAATGGCTTCTCTAGCCATTGGCCTTTTGGATGTATGTGCATGAGTAACCTTTAACAAAGAAGCATTTACATGCTTATCTCCACTGTCTTGCTCGCTTGATCCAGTGAGCTACTGTGCTGATGAGGCTGAATTGTAGCCTGTGTACATAGCACTACCTGAGTGTATTTCAGGGGAGCATAGTGTGCACCTGTCAGCAACCTTGGTCACTGCATCCAGCTTCTAGCCATTCAGTTGCTTTGTAAAACTCGCAAGTGGCCCTTTTTACTACATCATTCACTCAGGAGCCATTTGAGCCCTTAAATTCTAGAGAAGAGTAATTCTGAAGTTTAGTGTTTTAATGAGAAGTCTTTGCCAAGCAGAAAACCTCCAGGCTCTCCTACCGCATTTTTGGTTGCTGTCAGTGGCTGTAAAAGGGATTGGAGAGCTGCAGTATAGTGTAGTGGATCTGTCCTTTGTCACAGTGTAAACATTTAGGAAGGAATCTGGAAGTTAACATGCTTTTTTTTGAAGCTTTAAAGATAAATAGTATATTGCTTTGAGGAAGGAGATGGAATGTGACTCTTTTTTTTTTTTCTTTTTTGTCTTTTTGAGACAGGGTCTCACTGCAATTCAGGCTGGCCTTAAGCTCACTTTGTAGCTCAGGCTGGTCTTGAACTCACAACAATCCTCCTGCCTCAGCCTCCCCAGTGCTGGGATTATAGACATGCGCCACCACGCCTAGCCTGGGATGTGACTCTTAAGCCTTTGAAATATACATAGTTGTTTTCATTTAAATAAAAATCAGTTGGGTGTAGTGATGCATGCCTCAATCCCAGCACTATCAAGAGGGAGGCAGGAGGATTGCCCATGAGTTCAAGGCCAGCCTGAACTACATAGCAAAACCCTGTCTCAAAAGCCCCCAAAATAAGAAGCATGCAAGGAATGTGGTGCAGCTCATTCATTCATTCATTCATTCATTCATGCACAGCAAAGGAAACAGCCAACAAAGTGAAAAGACAACCTATCAAATGGGAAGAAAATGTCAACTACACCTTGGACACAGAGTTGAATACATAAAACAGTGATGGCAAAACTTTTTGAGCTTTCAACAATAAAAGCAGCCTGCCACTACATACATACTGTAGGTTCACCACCACTGACCTAGAAGAGAACTGAAAAAAAAGTAGAGCTTCCAAAATAAAAGACCCAATCAGAAAATGAATACTCAGAGCCGGGCATGGTGGCGCAGGCCTGTAATCCTAGCACTCGGGAGGCTGAGGCAGGAGGATTGTTGTGAGTTCAAGACCAGCCTGAGCTACAAAGTGAGCTTAAGGCCAGCCTGAGCTGCATAGTGAGCAGCTCTTTTTGTCTCAAAAAGACAAAAAAAAAAAAAAAAAGAAAGAAAAGAAAATGAATACTCAACACTTCTGAAAAGAATGACCAATATATACCTGAAAAATTGTCGAAAAAGCCCAACATTTACAAGAGAACTATGTATTGTCAAGTATGTATTATGGAACTCAAAAACTAAATGGCTTATGGATGTCTGAATGCCTCAAATTTAAATTTTTGGAGAACTGGCAATGTTGTACAATAATATAGGAGCTTGAATATTGTGTTTAAATATTAGAAAATATTAAAAAGTTCCAGAGAATACTGAAAAACATATCACTGAAAGGTACTAGTTACAGATATTATTTCTAGTATTAGAACAGATGTATTCTCAGATCTCTGATAATCAGAATAAATGGGATTGAGTGTTCTGAGGATACAGATAGTGCCAATAAGCTTGTAAGGTGGAGTGATTTTGTTACACAGTGGTCTTGTTTTGGGAAATCAAGTATCTTAACATCTGTTGGTAGAAATAATGGAAGAGAGAGAAGGGGAGATTTGGGGTATTTTTGATTCTAATGTGACTAGCAGTATAAAACAAAAGCTCTCTTTTGGAAGATTATATAGCAAGAAAGTTAAAGCAGCTGTTTACTTATTGAATTTGCTTGTTCCCTAAGAAACACCAGAGCCAACATGGCCAGGATCCTAAAAGTGATGTCACCCATATACCTTTTAAGAACAGAATAAGCAGCAGCTGGTTTATGGCAAATGCCTGGTAGATGACTTGTGGGTGAGCTTTAAGCACTTCTTTTGTCAGTGTGTTTCTGGAAAGGAGAGAGGGCCCATAGAGCCTCAAATCATTACTTTTTCAATTTATCCAATGCAACATTTATTCTAAGATTTATAGGACTCAAGCAACAGCATCACATCCTAACCCTTGCTGCTGTTTACATCAGCAGCAATTAAGATTAGATTTACTAATTCTTTATTGCTACCTCTCTCTCTACTTCTTTTTCATCTTTGTTGATGCCTGGGACTGTTAACAGCTGAGCGTCCTGATGTTAACAGTTCAGGCACAGGGCACAGGGCAAGAGAAACGAAGTAGATTCTGTGGAATAGAAATAATCTCTGAGCAAGGTCAGAGTAGTATATGGGATCTAAGAGAAGGAAGAGCCTGGGTGTCTGCAAAGGTGAAAGCAGACCAGAGGCTGTTCATTAAGGTGGACTCCTGAGGAGGAAAGATCTGCCTCTCGTTTTCTGTAAGAAAGTGATGTGTAGCGGTCTTGTCAGTAAACTTTCTAACTCCATGCCAGAGGCTGGTTTCTAGAAGAACCGGAGAATAGTCTATTTTGATCTACCCATCTTTTTTCATTCTTCACATATGAACCTGCCTTTAAAGGGAAACTTTGTACATTCTTTTAGATGAGAAAACATTCCAGCCTCTGCTGCAGTTCCTTTGTTCTTAATAGAAAGTGTTGTGGACATTAAGGTTGAGAATAGTACATGGTGTCTTGATTCGTAATGTAGGAACTTTCTGTATTGACTGCTGTCTATATGCAGGAAGATCTTTTATCAGTGAAATGATTTGTAAGATGATTCTTCCTTTGTTCAACAGTCTTCACATTCTGCATTTGATCTGCTCAATGGCTACTGAAATTTTACTAATGTGGAAGCTGAAAGGTGATTCCAGCCTTTGCTTCATTTACTGCCCCTGTCATTATTGTTTTTCAGAGTGGTGGCTCAGCAGACTGAATGCCTGTAGCCATGCTAACTTCTCTCAGTGCCTTGCAGTGGTTGTTAGCTTAAAAATCTAAAACAAAAGCAAGACTCCCTGGGACACTAATGTACTTGAGTTTGTTGTTGCTTGCTGTTGCTTCACCTTTCCTTCCGTGTCTTGCTCTCATGCTTCCTAATGCCTGAGCAGACTGCATCATCAGAGCGCCGAGGAGAGTGGGAAATCCAACCCAGCCGGCAGACCAGTACCTCATACCTGACGTCTCACTTGGCCGCAGACCGCCATGGGGGTTCAGTGCAGGTACTCACTGCCTTTACTGCCTTTCCCTGGCTTCCCAGCTGAGCAGGTAGGATGTTGGCTAGCTCTGAGACTTGGATTCCATTCGGGTGGACACTGACAGCAAGGGTGAGCTGCTTCAGTGCTTAATTCATGATCTGTGCATGGATTCCCATGCAGGTGGATTTTGATAAAAAACACTTGCTATGATAAGCACTTCTTGTCATTTTCTGAGAAACATCCTTGATGATTTCTGATACTAAATAGCCCTTATCCTACATTCATGCTGAACTACACAATTCATTATCAAGGTGGAAGTGTGTTAGTATTAAGTTGGAATTGTAATGACCTGAAACATAAAGTACTCTCTGGGCAAGAGGACGGCATGTATAGCTCATGCTAGGATGATATGTGCTTTTGCATCCTGTTCATCGTCATAGTTCTATGAATTCATAGAGCTATTTTCTTCCCCCCAAAAAAATAAATACAGTCTTGGAAAATTATTTCTGGATTCATTTGGACTAGCTACCATCTTTCTTCTCTGTTCAGTATCAGGAGCATCTTGTATCTTTTTAACTTTTCTTATATGTAACTTTAAAATCTTAACCTGAATACTTCTCTCACACTTGCTTTTGACACTACCCAATGAGGCACACAGGGAATGCTGCTACACAGAGAAATTCTCCAAGAGAACTTGTTACTCATGGCATGTTAGGAGGTACCTTTAACTCCATCAAGACATTTTAGGAATAGATGAAAGTGATGGATTGAACACATAAATCTGTTTTCACCCCCTGCTGAAAGAGTGGTGATGAAATCTCTATATAGAAGCTTTTTTTTGGTACTGGGGATGGAATCTTTCTATAGATATAAGTCTTCAAGAATAGCACTTGGGAGGATGAGGCAGAAGGATTGTTGTGAGTTCGAGACCAGCTTGAGCTACAAAATGAACTTAAGCCCAGCTTGAACTGCATAGTGAGACCCTGTCTCAAAAAAAGACAAAAAAAAAAAAAAAAAAAAAAGAATAATGAAAACAGAAGAGAAGGCAACAATGACAAGCATTTTAGAAATTGAAGGCAGATTGGGCATTTGTCAAATGACTTAGGAGCACCCCAAAAATTGAATCCTGGGGAATTTTCAGAAAGCTCAAGAGTTGGCTTGCTCTCACCCTTGTGCACTTACAGGGTCTCCTCCCTCTCTCTCTCTCTCTCTCTCTCTCTCTCTCTCTCTCTCTCTCTCTCTCTTTCTCTCACACACAAACACACACAGCAGCTGCAGTATGTATTGAACAAGTAAAAATGAAAAATGAGGAAGGAACTGGCTCTTCAAGAGTAAGCTTGGGCCAGGTAAAAGAGAAAAAAGCAAGTGATGAACACCTGTAATCCCAGCACTTGGGAAGCTGAGGCAGGAGGATCAATGTGAGTTTGAGGCCAGCCTGGGCTCCGCGAGGAGTTCAAGGCCAATCTGAACTACATAGTGAGACCTGTCTCAAGAACAAAAGCAGGGCTGAGGAGATAGCTCAGTAGAATAAGCACTAGCCTGGCAAGCACAAGGTCCCCCGGTACCACCAAAAAAAGAAAAAAGTACAGTGGAGAGAGAGAGCAAGGTAGGGACCATCAAGAGGAAAGTTCGAGTCTCAACAGCTGGAAGCTGACCTTCTGAAGCAGAGGACTGTGTACTCAAATAAGGAAATTGTGTTTTCACAAAGTCAGTAACCAGGTCTCTGCTTTGCGGCAAGAGAATGAAAGAGCAAGCTCTGAGATATGTGACCAGTCCAAAAGCAAATCTTAGGCTGCTAACAGCCCCTGAAATGACCCCACAGGATCACCACTCAGTGCAGTCCACAGAGGTCAAGTCCCAGCTCCCCTGCCCACTCGTGTGCAAGTCTCCTACTTTTTTTTTTTTTGCGGAACTGGGGATTGAATTCTGACCCTTGTACTTGCCAGACCCTGTGCTTGCCTGGTGAGTGCTTATTATACTGAGCTATCTCCCCAACCCTTTGTTTTTTCCACTGAGCCATATCGCTGACCCCCAGTCCCCTACTTTTAAGATAAGCAGATATTCAGTGGCTGTCAGACTTCTGAGGAAAGCCTGTACTAAGAAAGAGAGCAAGGCAAACAACAATAGACTTGTGTGTTTTTAAAGAACCAGTCTTTTAAAAAAGAGCTCTTAGAAATTAAAAACATAAAATGACAGAAGGGACTAGGGCTAGAAATCTAGCTCATTGACAGAACACAGCGCTCTGGGTTCTAATCTCTAGCACTGCAATAAATAAATAGATGACAGAGATTTAATTGTATACAAAAGGAAAGATAACCATGGTTCATAAAAGAATACAGTTGTGAAGATGTGCCTAAAAAATTAAAAATAAAGATGCATGTTAAGAGAAGGAATTATAAAGCAGCTAAAGAATCAGCTATAAAAGAGGGGAAATGGTAAAGTGGGGAAAAGAAAATACTAATTTTCCTAACAGTCTTTGTAGAAATACATGGTTCTTTACTGATAAAAATAAAACCTAGCAATTAAAAATACATATATACAAAACAAAAACAACATATTGGTTTTACCTGTTTTATGGGCAAAAATTTTGTACACCCACCATTAATGAATATGAATTAGAGCTGTTTTGGAGAACTAATGCAGCAACATCTGTTGAAATCTTAAATTTGAGCCAGAAAGGCCAGTCTCAAACATTCCTCAGAAGCCCATAAATGCCTTTCTAGACACAGGGTTGTGTGCCTGTAATCCCAGATACTTGGGAAGCTGAAACAAGAGGATCACGAATTCATGGCCTGGGGAAACACCCATCAAGACCCTGTCTGCAAACTTAAAGAAATGGGGCTGGAGCTCAGTGGCAGAGCACTTGTCTAGCATGTGCAAGCTGCCCCAGTTCAATCCCCAGTGTCACAAAGAGATAGGAGAAAATGAATGTAGTTTTAAATTTTATTCTAGCCACATTAAGAAACAGACAAAACTAATTTTAATAACATTTAACCCAGTACTATACATATCTAAAATACTTCAATATAGCCAATATAAAAATATTGAGATATTATACTTTTTAAACAAAGTCTTTGAAATACAAGGTTTATTTATTTATTTATTTATTTATTTATTTTTTGTGGTACCAGGGATTGAACTCAGGACCTTGTGCTTGCCAGGCAAGTGCTTATTCTACTGAGCTATCTCCCCAGCCCTCTAATGTTTATTTGAAATTTCACCCCATTTGGTTGTATTAGTTCTGCTTCAGGTGTGTAGTAGCCACTTGTGAACATTAATTGCCAGAAAGTCAAAGGCAACTAAATGTTTATTAGCTAAACATCAACTAAACAAATACAGTAATTCTGTAGAGATGAAAGAGATAGAGGGGCTGGGGAGATGGCTCAGTATACAAGGACCTGACTTCAATCCCCGGTTCTGCCAAAAAAATAAATAAATAAAATTAAAATAAAATAAACCCTGTTCCTCTCCTTTGGGCTGGCAAGTTGGCTCAGTAGAGTAAGTGCTTCCCTGGCAAGCGCAAGAGCCTGAGTTCAATTCCTGGTTCCACCAAAAAAAAAAGAGAGAGAGAACTCAGGAAGTTATGGAGAGTGTTAAGGATATATTACATCCACTTGACACCACAATAAACTGAACTGAACTCAAAAAACAAGATAGTATGAATAAAGGCAAGCTGCAAAATAGTATATCAAATATGCACTATTTTTATTCTCATAAATATTTGAGAATATTTGTGTATTTGAGAATACACACTTTTAATATAAGGAGAGAACTAAGAGAAAGTAGGGTTCATATCCCACTTTCAGCCTATCTGTATAGATAAGGTTTTGCTAGTAAGTAACCACACAGGGCTGGCCCAATAGCTCAGCAGATTAAAGCTCCTGCAAGCAGGTGCAGGGACCAGGAGTTCAATCCCCGGAGACTGGGTGTGGTGATGCATTTTGTAACCCTAGCATTTAGGAGGTTGACCACAGGCAGATCACTGAGTCCTATCTACATAGTAAGACCCTAGAGACCCTGTTCTAAGTACAAAAAGAAAAAGAAAGTAACCACATATACTTTGTATACTGTCTGTGGCTGCCATTGCACTACACTGTCAGTGTTGGGTGTGAGTGAAGATTGTCCAGGTTCTAAAATGCTTCCTATTTGGCCCTTCCTGGAACACTTGCCAGCCCTGGCTCTGGAGGCCCTGTCCCGATCTCACTGTTCATTTCCATGTGCTGGTGCTACTGAAAACTGGCATTTTTTTATGTTGTTTGTCTACCCTAATATACTTTTTAAAAATAATAACATACTTTATAATTAAACAAAAACAAAGATGACTTTATTGATTTTGTTTTTGTTTTTTCTTTTTGATGCTACAGACAAGAATGCTGAGCAACCCTCCCAGCCTTTTTTATTTTTTTATTTTGAGACAGTCTCACTGAGCTGCCCAGCCAGGTCTTGGAACTTTCTGCCTCAGCCTTAGGAATAGCTAACGTGATAGACGTGTACCACTACACCTGGCTTAAGCAATAGGCCTACCTGATGGGGATATTCTGCCAGAGACATCTTGGAACACAGGGTGCTCATTTTGTTAGTGTTTCCCACTGTCTGTCCAGTGGCATATGTTGTCTTTCCACTTAAGTCACAGCAAGCTAGAGTGTGCCTACTCTGCAAACGGTGCTCTGCCGGCTTGCTTTCTGGGCACTTGCATAGGGACAGGAGTACCATTTCTCTAATACTATATTGTGTAGAGTTGTGCTGCTCCTTATATCTGCCTTTGGGCTTGCCCTGCTTTTGTAAACTCCTAAAAGGTTGTGCTTTTTTTTTTTTTTTTGTCTTTTCGAGACAGGGTCTCACTGCAGTTCAGGCTGGCCTTAAGCTCACTTTGTAGCTCAGGCTGGTCTCGAACTCACCAACAATCCTCCTGCCTCAGCCTCCCGAGTGCTGGGATTACAGGCATGCGCTACCACGCCCAGCTAAGGTTGTGCTTTTGCACCCAAATCAGTAATGCCTTTCTAGCACACCAGAGCCACACACACAAGCCATCTCACTTCCTAGAGTTAATAGGATGACGTGGTTGGCCTCATCTCAATGGCCTGCAAGCACCTTGGCTGCAAAGGGAATGGAAATAGCCCAGATGGGAGAGTTTGTTCTGAACAAACCCTTGAACAATCCCGTTGCAGCCTAGTGAATGAGTAAAATCCCTGGTTCCCATCCTTTGAGAATTTTTTTGTATCTTCTTTGTGTGGAAGGCCTAAATTCAAGTAGACATTATGTTTTTCTCTTTCCAAAAGATGACTAAAATATATAGGGAGATATCATAGAAATCTGTAGAACCAAGCAAGGACATAAGAATTAAGAATGACTTGTTAGGTAAAGTAGTGTTTGCTTTGCAACATAGTTGTTTTGTTTGTTAGTTTTTTGTCTTTTTGAGACAGGGTCTCATCATGCAGTTCAGGGTGGCCTTGACTCACTTTGTAACCCAGGCTAGCCTTGAACTGTTTTTTCATTTTTTTAATTTTGAGGTTATGAGCAGAATATATTTATTGAGGAAAGAAAGCTCCTATCCAAGAGAGATAGGAGGGGGTTCCCAAGTGGGTGGTTCCCAGGAAGCTATCTCTGCCAGGGACTTTTTAGAGAGGAAAACCATGTGGTGAGGTGGGTCTAAGGTGGTGAAGAAGACATGGGAACTTGCTTAGGTGTGCATGAGGTGGAACAAAACTATAGTTTAATCAAGTAAAATTGATTAAACCCAGTACCAAATGGGGAAGCGAGTCACTTAGCAAGTGGGCATGAGTATGAGACAGGGTCTCTTCCTATTGGGGGTTGGGCTAATGACTCATTTGGGCTCTTTCAAGGAGATTGATACCTATTTAGAATATTAATCCCAGATGCCCCTCCCTAGGAAAGTATGTAGCTGTGTTTGTTTCCTCTTTTGTCTTGGCTTTGAGGTGCATTCCATACTGGAGTGTCTGTCTCTTCCCAGTTGTAAAGTCACCTTGTCTTCCATCTTGTCTTCTTGAGGGCCTGGCCCTATCTGACTGCCTATAATATTTCTGTCTAACTTGGCTGCCTGTTAACATTCCCCCCTCTGAAGATTTCTTGAACTTGAAGTGAATGTGATCCTCCTGCCTCAGCCTCCCAAGTGCTGGGATTACATGTGTACCCTATGGTTCAGAGCACTTGAGTTTTCCTCATAATGACTTCTTTAAAAATGGGCCTAGTAACTCAAATTTTTGAGATTCCTATAATGGCTGCTACCAATATAAAGGAATAAAAGTCAAAATAGGACCGTGCCTTGATCTTTTTTACAGATAATCCTATATTATTTACTTAGATTTGGTGTAATATGGCCAAAGGAATGTGAAGTTTATATTAATTAGACCAAAATAGGGCCAGGGAGATAGCTTAGTAGAATAAGCACTTGTTGCCTGGCAAGCGCAAGGGCCTGAGTTCAATCCCTGGTTCCAGAAAAAAAAAAGACCAAAATAAATGTCCATATTTTGGGCATGAAAATAAGATTGTTTTCAATATTGGGGATCAAATACGGAATGTTGACACTGAGCTACATCCCCAGCCCTTTTTATTTTGAGACAGGATATCACTGAGCCACTCGATCCCTCAGGCTAAGTGCAAGCTTAGGGTCCTTCCATCTTGGTCTTCCAGAGTATGCATCACCAAGCCTGGTATGCATCACCAAGCCTGGCTAATACATTCTTTTAAGCTTTTTCAAAAATTTTAATTAGTACATGTTTGTTATATATAATAATTGCATTTAGGCTGAGGAGATAGCTCAGTAGCATAAATGCCTGCCTGGCAGTTGCAAGGTTCTGAGTTCAAGTCCTGATACAAAAATAATAATTATTATTACATTTATCACACAGAGTTACTACTTGTACTAATGCATCTTTTTTTTTTTTTTTTTTTTTTTTTTTAATTTTTTAGGGAAGGGTTTACAGGGTGTTCAGGGTCTCACTACTAGATCAGACTCCTAGTGATCTGCCTGTTTACAGCCTCTGAAGAGCTGGGATTACAGGCATGCACCACCATGCCCAGTCTCTGTAGCTATCTCAGGCCTGGGTGGTACCTGCCTGTAATCCCAGCACTCTGGAGGCTGAGGCAGGAGGCTTGTTGTAAGGTGAAGACCAGCGTGGGCTACCAAAGTGAATTCAAGGCTATCCTGAACCAAATAGTGAGACCCTATCTCAAAAAAACAAAAAAAAATCCTATTTTTGAACAAAGTTATAGTAAAAATTAAGCAAAATTACAACAGTGCTGTTTAGAATAGTAAATCAGGCTGGGCATACTAGCATGCATCTGTCATTTCAGCTCCTTGGGAGGTCTTAGGCCACAGCCTTGAGACTAGCCTGGCCAGCAGAGTGAAACCGTGTACATAAATACACAAGCACATGTGTGGTGGTACCTCAGTTCCCGGACTCAATTATCTTATGGTTCTGACCGCAAACTGAGTTGGATGAGAACCAAATCAGACTCCGTGTTTAGGTGCAGAATTGACCTATGGGGAAATTTGATTTGATTCTTATCTAGTTCAGCTCGCAACCAGAATCATGGAGAGAAGTATGTGAAGTCAGTAAGTCAAGATAGACAGACAGACACAGATATTTCAGTGTATTCATGTTTTTTACACTTTTTCAGGTCTCCTAGCTAGGCATCTTTGAATTTATGAGGAAAATAAGAACAAGGCTTTTTGGCCTATCTTACAAAATTCAAAACCAGGGCTCACGGAAGATGTTGATTTTAGAATTAGGCCTAGCAGCTGGCTTTCTGTCACAGTAGTGACAGAAATCCATACAGCAGCTCAGAGGTTTGGCAGACTACCTCCAACTTGAAATATTCTGTGAATGCTGTAGAGACCCATAGTTGCAGCCACCCACCCTGTCACATTTCAGGTGCACTTAGAGTTTATGGGTAGATGAGTGGTGGTGAGGTTTCTATCTGTGCTGAGTCATTGGAGACCAAATGTTCAGTGATAAGATCTCAGGTCCATGAAGTGGGGATGATCTCTTCCTTAGATTGCTTAAGGACATGGCTTATGATGAGTGGTAATTTATAAGGAAGAGAAGTGAGAAAGGTATAAGACATGTGAAATGCTGTGAGCAGACATTGTGACCCAGTGCCAACCAGTGATTCTCACTGGTGACACACCTGCTTCCCCACATCAGTAGAAGCTAAGGCATTGTACATCACTAAGTAGAGTTTCAGACATGTGATCCCAGCTATGCAGGAGGTCAGTTCAGTAAGACTTAGTGAAATCCTGCCACACATGCAACACAAAGGCCTTGTGATAATCGCTAATATCTCTATTTAAAAAAAGGGGAAATAAAGACAGTTGAAAGTAAATGTGATATAAATCTTACCTAGTTTCTGAAGTGTTTATTTAAAAACTTACTGTGATTTTTTTTTTTTTTTTTTTTTTCCCT
>PVKA01002677.1:0-36739 GCA_004027165.1 Ctenomys sociabilis | reverse complement strand
ATGTTGGAGGTTGAACTGAAGACCTTAAAAAATGAGGTACACAAAAAAAAATGAAGTACATCTCAAGCCCTATTTAAGAGAGGGTCTCACTAGTTGCCCAGGCTAGGCTCTGCCTTCAAAGAAGGCACATTCTCTGTCCCCAGTGCATACATTTTTTGTGTCACTCTCAAAACCTGTAAGAACAGTCTCAAATAGAAGTTACTCACCCAAGGATATCCTTTTCAAACCATTTATCCTGTTCTGTGGTTCTCTCCCATGTTTCAGCTAAGGTCTTTAACAGCAGAATGGTTTGTCCAGCGGGGTCTCTTTTCCCACTTCCCAGCACCCACATAAATCAGGAATCATGTACTGGAAATGAAACCAGGTGGCTGATGAAGCAGCTGTACAAGCAAGAGAAGCATGACCGGGGCCACATTAACCAGATGGCAGGAGTGAGAGCCTCCACTTACAGTTCGGGGACCATCACTGAGAAGTGGCATGACAGTGAACCTGAAATAAAGGTCGTTAAAATAAGACTGGTTTTCCAAAGGAAAGTGTTTTTTCCTAACCTTTATCCCTCTCACCAGAGAGGATGTGGCAGTCTTATTGTTTGAGTAACTTCAGTGATCAGAGCCATGAAGCCATTTGTGAAGGGAAGTGTGATTGTTTATATTTTCTGATGCACAGTTCTTATTTCCTTTTTCAGATGTTTTCTCCCCAGTTCTGAGGCTTGAGCCAGAGCCTTTGCACTGAGCTACATCCCCAGACCTTTATTTTTTTTTTATTTTTGAGGTGGCATCTTGCTAAATTGACTGGGCTTGGCTTAAAACTTGTGATCCTCCTAGGCTTCTCCCAGGCCTGGAGCCCACAGGAGTGTGTCACCCTGCCTGGCTGTCAGAGGTTTTTCCTTGAGCTGTCATTACTGAGTTCATGTACTTACAGCATAACAAACTGAATAGAACTTCCCTACTATATGCAAAGAAGCAAAGTGATTTTACCTTTAAAAGTCAGCCGTGCACTTACTTTGTTAAAATAAATACTGTACACATTTTTACATGAAAAAAATATTCTTAACACGTTTCTCTCACAGAAGCCCATAATTTAACAGTTGCTTGAGTCATTGCTTAGGATTTCCATCCATAAAAAGAAAAAAAACAGGTGCTATTTCAGAGGGTTTTTTTTTTTCTAATGACGATTAAACTTTCTCACACATACAGTGTAGCAGGGTGTCTGACACAAAGTAGTCACTCAGGATTGAAGGGGGGGGAGCAGGGAAATGGCTCAGTAGAATAAGTGCTTCCCTGGCAAGTGCAAGGGTCTGAGTTCAATCCCCAGTTCTGCCAAAGAGAAAAAAGAATGGAAGGTAGAATCATGATTCTGTGATTATACCTTTCAGTTCCGTGTTCTCACATGATAAGAGTCTGGGAACCTTCTTTGAATTAGGACATTTGACCTCTCCATCTGAGAAACATCCCAGGTCCTGCCTGACCAGTCCTAAGCTAAGGCTGTCCCTGCAGTGAGCTGCCCTGGCACCCACAGAATGTGTGCCTTGCTGTGGCACTTGTCACAGTCTGTCATTCTCTTCCAGGTGGTTAGCTCAACCAATGGAGAGCTGAATGCCGACGACCCGACGGGAGCCCGCTCCAGTGCAGCAATCGCTGCTCATGCTGAGGTGGAGGTAGTGGAGGAAGCTAAGTACGTCCACCTTTCAGGGGAGCTCTCGGGTCATGGGCTGAAAATCTTTTCTGTCTCTCCTTTGTGTACTGCTCATTTCAGACTGGATTCCTCATGCTCGTGTCCACAGCTTCTTCCTCTGACTGTTTTGTCTCTTGCATGGTACCTGAAGGCTGCTGCTGCCCTCCTTTAGCTGGATTTCTGGAAAGATAGTCTCATTTTGCTAGACCACACCAGACAAAGACAGTAAAAAAGCTAAAAGAATTACAAGAGCTACAGTGAATAGTGGCCGTGAGCCTCTTGAAGCTTCTTACTCCCTGTGAGAGGCAGAGACAAACTATGGGTCGTGCTGAGTGGCATTAAATTCCTGGTGGTTGGCCAACAGCTCTGGGTGTACAGTACTGGAACAAGGGACTCAGGGCCATTTTGCTCTCTTTCTTGAATGATTCTGGACTCAGACTGAATAAGTCAAGCAAAAACACAGTCTGCATCTGTGAGTGACTTTTAGGAAGGAAAGCAAGGAAACCTTCAAAGAAGGTGAGGCGGTCACCTAACCCTTCCTGCTTCTCTTGCATGTGTTTGTCTTGCCCTGCGCATACCACCAGCCCAATGGTGCTCTCCGCATGGTCTGTGTTTAAACTCCTAGAATCTGGGGTGGAAGGTGAAATAATTAATGATTTGCCTGCAAAAACAACATTTCTGTTTCCTTCCCTTTTTCCCCATTCCCAACTGAGGTCTAGATTTAAGTTCCAATTAGCTGTCACCTATGGAGAAATAGAGACATCATAACTTATTGCTACGGGAGACCTTTGAGAACATTCAGGATGTCCCAGTAACTTACCTTTTGCAACAGGCAGTGCACCTACAGTGTGACACTGCACCCTAAGTGGTTTCTTAACCACTAAGTAACCTGAATACAGCCAGAGCCAGCAGCCTGTAGGTTAGGGAGAGGTCTGCTGAGACCTACCTCCTTCCCGTCAGGTGGAGTATGTGTGGCTATGCCTAGTCTGCCCCCTGTTCTGCGCATCTCTCTGGTGGGTTCATATTGCCTTCAGGAGCTCTTTTTCCTTGGAGAGTCAGGGCTTGAGGATTTCTACTCAGTAGATGAAAAGCCAGGGGTGCCCTGAACCATCTCCTGTGGCGCACCTGCTGCCCATCAGCAGCATCAAGTGCTCTTCTTGTGGCCTGTACAGAAGACCAGCATCTTTACTAAGAGAACTTCTTCCCTGTTCTCAGGGGCTCTGAAGATTTTAATGATATTCATTCTCCCCAATGAACAGTACAGTGGTCCTGCTCTGTGGGCACACAACCATAGCTGTATTGTGGAATCACCTAGGCATGTTAAAAAGCATATGAGTGCCTATACATGGCCCCAGAGATTCTGGTTTAATTTAATGGTGGGTGAGCCTCAGAAGAGTTTAAAAGTCAGGTAATTCTCCTAGGCAGCCAAAATTGGGAACCACTGTACTGCACAGGGTCTCTTGAAAGACAGCCATCCTCACTCTCACGTCTGCCCAACGCACAGTTCATGGTCATATTGCTTTCTCTAGAGTTTCATTCCTAGGTTTAGAATATATTTTGAACACCAAGACTTCAGCCTTCTGATATGCACTAAACAGGTTTACTTTGTAGACCCATTCATCTCATTTCATTTTGGTAAATGTGTACACTAATTGTATTTGTGAATGTGATGTTTGTGTCCTGTGTGTAAGATAGGGGGCCATTTACACAGAGTTCAGTCTAGTGTATACTGTTCTGATGTCGTATAGCTCTTGACAGTCAGAAGAGTTGAAAGTCTTTCCATTCAGCAAGAAGACCCACTCACTGTACCTCTTGTCACCAGCTCTAGGTTTGGGCCTTTGGAAAGGTACAGAAATTAGGAGGGAACAGTTGCATTTGGTCAAATGCTCCCCAAAAGCATAAGACATTTATTTGGTGTGCTGTGCCCCTTAATGATTTTGGGAGCTATTAGCTCATCTTGCCTAGGACACTGCCAGACACTTCTGTTGTATTAGTCTTGGCCCTCTGAGACCATGTAGGGGTAGCCACATATTCACTTGCTTGGTCTTGTTCTTCACAGCTAGAAAAGCATAAGGGACACCAAACCACCCCTCTCGGTCCACAGCTGTGACGCCCTGTGTCCATGCAGCCTGTTCACAGGGTAGGGGAGCTGCTGACTATCATGGTGAGCTTGGAGACTGGGGAGAGTGAAATCTTCACTTCCAGATGTTAGTCACTAGCTTTCTTGCCCAGCTTGTTCTGTGTAAGATGGAAGGAAAAAGCAGGGTCTTGGTTTTTGTTCTGTGTACAAAATGGTCTCTAGTTCAGTTGGAAGGTTGTCTTTGTTAAATTCAGTTGCAAAGTTGGTGAGGACAGGTGGCTTTTTGTTTGATTTTTGTTATAGTAGACGGTAAGAATTTTCACTTCTCTGAATTTTAATTGTAATTTAACAAATGTGGACCTCACATTTCCTGCAAACTAGTAAGAGCAAGGTCCTTCTTTGGCAGTTACTCCCAAAGAAAGGACCCTCCTCCCTCTGATTCATCCTCTGATGTGGTAAAATGCCTCTTACCCTATTTCACTCTAGAACAAGAGCTAACTACTAGCTGCTTTGGTCAGACTTAGTGGACTTGGAGAAAGCTAGGGACTTCTTTTTCCCTCTCACTATAGGATGTGAACTCAGCACTGCATGAAAAACCTCATGTGAGAGCCAGGGAGCTCCAAGAGCTTGACGCTTGGCTGAGCCCACGCACGCAAGGGCCTTGCCAGAAGCTGCCAGGACAGGCCATGCTGGGGGTTCCAATCACTCCTGTTGCCTCCCACCCCCACCCCAAGTTCTACCATCCCCTACCCCTCCACTTTAATGTGGGGACCTCACCCTACCTCAACAGGAAGAAGCTAAACACAGACACGCACTGCATGTTTGCATGGCTCACAGGGAGTTGCTTCCATCTCATCTCTGTGAACTAATATCTCTCTTTCTCTCTTCCTGTGTTTTTCTCTCTACATATTCTGTAGCTGCCTGAAAATGCTCAACCTGTGGTGAGTCCCTCTCTCCTGTCCAAATGCAAGGGGAGCAGATCAGAGAAGGCTAGAATTGGCAAAGCCAAACAAATGGCTTGCTCCCATGTGTCTCCTTATGGCATAACCACCCTAGTGCCAGGGGCACTAGGTCCACAAGTTGGTGGTGGGGCAGCAATTCCCAGGAGTCAGTCTTGCCCTTTTTCCTTCCCAATCCACCCCATTTGTCACTGCCTCCTCCTCCTCCCAGAACAGTACCCAGGTTAGAATTAGTTAGCTGAGTTTTCTCCCAAAGCAGTGTGAGCAGATGTGATCAGAGGGAAGGCCAGGCTACTGTTGCAGACCTGTGTAGCAGTGGTGTTTCCCTACAGTGTGACAAGGACAGCATTGTTCCAGGTAATCTCATATTCTGCAATGTGGCTTCTGACCTTGGTTCTTTGGAAGAATCAGTGACTCTTCTTTCTGACCCAGCTATTTCCTCCACAGTAGGGTAGAGTAGGAGTCTCTCCAGATAGACAGTAGTTGCTTTAGGGAGAGATGGCCATTTTTCTGTTGTTTCGGGGGTTGTTTTGTTTGTTTTTTGTTTGTTGTCTTTTTCTTCCTATAAGTGTAGTTAGGCCAGGGCTAACCCGATGGATGGAGATATCGGATCCTGTCTTTTCTATTCCTGAAAAAAATCTCCTTGAATGCATTTTTAGGAATAATGAGGCAGGGGGAAGTAAAAATTTATTTTAAATAATGGGGGGCATAAAGGGGCTATGGAAGGAGAGGCCCTAAAGAGTCCATGTTGTTGGTGAGGAACATTCTTACTTCAAGATGGACCCTGCCTGACTCATACTGGACATGACCTATGACTTTCCCGATGATCCCACCCTTGTTGATCTGTACAGTCTGGAGTATGACTCTCCCTTGTTGCCTTCATATGTAGGGTTTTCACCCATTCCAAGGAGGACAACTTAGTGTCCTCTGATGACCTCACTCTTTCTCTTTGGTGACTGGGTTGGGCCACTGATTCCTGACCAAATGTCCAGACCAAATTATCTACACAAGTTTTCCTGGGGACAGGGATGTGTTAAAACAGATGGGTTTTCTGGAGATAGGATTTGTAGTATTCAGGGGTTTCAGTGAGCACGTTTGACTTATGCGCTTTGCAAATGTGTGTCTGTATAATCTGACATTGTCGTGGTCTATATTCTTCCTGTGCGGTGTCAGTCATACAATTGCAACCATAAACACTTGAGCTCTTACTACATTTATCCACCCCTGTGCTTGGAAGGCTAGAGTGTCCCAAGCTTTCCCCAAGTACTTAGGTATCATCCAGCTGGAGAGAAAAGACAGACATCTGAAAGATCAAGATATTCTCCAGCACAAGTAAAATATCATTCCTAGAAGGCTCAGGTGGCAAGTGACCACTGTAAAAGGTGAAGGAAGATTTGATCATCACAGCAGGACTTGAGCCAGGAACTATAGCAAAAGAAGGGTGTGGTGGAGAAATGCACAGAGCCAGGAACGGGAGGCAGAGAGCCAGGACAGTAAGAGAGCCGGTGAAAGTAGTGCCCTGCCAGAGGCTGCAGGATGGAATCTTGGGCCAGCAGGACTGTAGCTAGGTAGGATCCTCCGTTCATCCCACAGGAGTCTGATCGAAGGGAACCAAGACACAGGAAGGGTTGCTTACTGGGGAGCAAAGCCAGTGGTTTGGTCTAGAGCCTAGTCCTGTGGTTGTGAACCTGGGCCTTGCATGCCACAACCAGTCAGTTGTTGCTGAAAGCTCAGAAAGGTTCTGCATCACTGATCTAGTCCATTTCAATGGGACTTTCTGCTGGCAGTCATCACAGTTGAAGAGCCGTCTGAGGGGCTGGCTTTCTGTTTTTTTAGTGTTTTTTTGTTTGTTTGTTTGTTTGTTTGTTTTAAACAGGCCTCCCAAAGCAGTTCAGGCTGGCCTTGAACTTGCATCAGTCCTCTTGCTGCAGGTTCCTTACTGCTAGGATTATAGGTGTATAAAAGCACACCCAGCTTGTGGCTTCTTGTGGGGATAAATGAATAGATTCTATTGCTGCTAGAGCTATAACTATATAAACTAGCAAAAATCAATCTAGGGCTCTAAATTTAAAATGTGGCAGGTCCTCTGAACAACTTGGTCTATATTATCCAACCCTGTGCTTGGAAGGCTAGAGTGTCCCAACCTTTCCCCGAGTACTTAGGTATCATCCAGCTGGAGAGAAAAGACAGACATCTGAAAGATCAAGATATTCTCCAGCACAAGTAAAATATCATTCCTAGAAGGCTGAGGTGGCAAGTGGCCACTGTAAAAGGTGAAGGAAGATTTGATCAGCACAGCTCTCTGGTCTGTGATTCAGTATCGTACATTAAGGGTGTGGGAATGTGGATGTGGGTGTCATGCTGGGACTTGAACCCAGGGCCTTTCATATGTTAGTCATGCACCCTACCGCAGCTGAATTCCCAGCTCTTTTTATTTTATTTTGAGATAGGTATTGCCAAGCTGCTCTTAGCAGGCTTTGAGCTTGTGGTCGTCCTGCTTCACCTCTTTTTTTGGCAGTACTGGGGATTGAACTCAGGACCTTCTACTGAGCTATCTCCCCAGCCCCATTATCTCCCTGGCCCCTACTTCACCTCTTAAGTTATTGGCATATACCAAGATGCTGGCTATACCTTAGACATGCTTGTAAGCGTCTGCTCACATTAGTATGTGTGGTTTCCTTGGAGAACATAAAAGACAAGTCACTGCACTGTCAGAAGTGGACCAATGTGTCAGATTTTTTTAATTTATTTATAATTTATTTTGTGTGTGTGTGTGGAACTGGGCATTGAACTCAGACCCTTGAGCTTGCCAGGGAAGCTGAGCCATCTCCCCGGCTCCTAGATGTTTTTATTGTTTTTACTTCAAAACACGAAGTCCAGCATCTTCAGCACCCTCCAAAAGGGATAGGAACAGAGGCCGAGCGTGGTGGCACACACTGGTAGCCCCAGCTGCTCGGGAAGCAGAGGCAAGAGAATTGCAATGTAAGGCCAAGCTGGACAACTGAGATGTTATCTTGAAAGGAAAAAGGTTGGGGGCATAGCTCAGTGCAAACTGTAGCTCATGCAGTTTGCCTGGCATGAATAGGTTCTGAGTTTAATTGTTAATAATATCACAAAAATAAAGAGTCTCAGAAAATTATGGCTAAGAGGAAACATAATACTGTTGATATTGGTGCTCCTGTGAGATTTCCTTTGCAGCTTGCATATTAATTGCTGGACTTGCAGCTTGGAAATGTTTACTTCTAATACATATGCACTGTTAGGTTGTTTTGTTTTTTTTCAGTACTGGTGATCAAACTTGGGACCTTGTACTTGCCAGACAGGCACTTTAGGTCACTGATCTATTTCTCCAGCCTGAGGATAATTTTAATCCAATGTAGTGATCACTTTTATTTAAAAGAAAACATTCAGTTTCTTAGTATATTTCATACTTTGATTACTAACTATAAGTATACAACCATTCATTTGGATAAACTCTAAATGTCATTAATACACTTCAAGGAGAAATTTTTAAGGATCTCTTAAGAAACTCCTGCTTCCAAAACTTCCCAGTTTTATTTATTTGGATTTGGCCAAAGCCTGTTACTCTCTGTATAAATACTTATTTCTGTATTCCAAAAATGTGAGGTTATCAGATGTAATGGTCCCAAAGAGCCTACTTCAAGAGGACTCTTAGTTCAGTGCAGAACTAAGGGGTATGGGACATGATAGCTTTTTTTATTTCTATACAGATATTCCTGGCTTTAAACCTGGAAGGATAGGCAAGAACTTACAGATAAGTTTTCCTGGAAAAGCATTTCTTCCCCTGGGTCCAGCAAGTGTAAGCTACAGGGCCGGGGAGATGGCTCAGTGGAATAAGTGCTTCCCTGGCAAGCACAAAGGCCTAATTTCAATCCCTGGTTCCGCCAAAAAAACAAAACAGAAAAAAGTATAAGCTACATTTCCAGCCCTGCTGTTTGACTCATCCTCTCTCACCTGACCCTCGCATCCTCTCTTTCCACATGTCACTTCCCCAGAGAGGAGATAGCCACAGCCTAGTCCCCAGCTCCCATTGTCTAAGCAAAGCCCAAAGCCTGGAGGAGGAGGGGCTTCTGGCTGTGGAGGGACCAGGCCAGGGCTGCTCCCTGGGAGGCAGCCCTGGAGGGCCTTGGCAGAGACCTGAGTCTCTGCCCGGGACAGGGCTATTATAGAGCCACATGGTGTAGCAGCACAGCTTCTGGATGCCAGTTGGGGAGCATGCTGCCCCACAGAGGTTCCTGGGGATCAGCTCATTGACTGGGGTTTTGATCCCTTCAGATGATCCCTGTACTGCTCTCAGGTGGGAAGGAGGGAGAGAGAATTACTTCTTTTAAGCCCGTCATGGTGGCACATACCTATCATCCCAGCACTTGGGAGACTGAGGCAGGAGAATCATTATGAGTTTGAGAGCAGCCTGGGCTACAAAGTGAGCTCAAGGCCAGCCTGAACTGCATAGTGAGACCCTGTCTCAAGAAAATAAATAAATATGTAATCTGTTTGTTGGTTCCACCTTGTAGTCTTCCCAGAGTTTCAGACTTTCCTTGTTCACTCTAGTATAGCCTTATTGCCCTCTGGCTAGTGAGGTGCACTAAATAATTTGGCCTCAGTATCAAGGAACAGATAATGCAGGCTACTGTTTTGTTTCTTGTTTTTTTTGTTTTTGTTTTCAGAACCGGGGATTGAATTCAGGCCCTTGCTTTTATCAAGCCAGTGCTTATTCCACTGAGCTATCCCCCAGGCTACTCTTATGCAGCCCTGAGCAACCCTAGTCTGGGTTCAAGGCAAAGGTGGAGCATCTGGGTAGGGTGTTAGGCTGGGGAAGAAGCCCTCTGCATCCTCCTTGCAGAAATGCCTCCCAGCCCTGCCTTGCCTTCAGCATTTTGATAATTAGGTTGGCAGTTGCAGGTTGAAGTTAAGCAGCTGATCCAGTTGGCTTTCCTGGCACATGATATGTGCTGCCTCCTTGTGTGCGCTGTTGGTGGTGGGCAGCCCTGAGGGCGGGTAGTTGGGGGAGAGTCCCATCATGCAGTAAGCTGAAGCAGGCCGAAGCCTGCCCACAGCTGTAGCCTCTAGCACTGATATGCAACATTCCTTGTGCCCCAGGTGCTGCTGTTTCTTTAAAAGGAAAAGGAAGAAGAATACTCAGCGCCACAAGTGACCAGTGCCTCCCTTGAGTCCTCCAGGGCCTGGGGACTCTGACTCCATTGCACCTGCAGCTCCTGCCATTTCTCATTGGAAGGAACTCCTCTGTGAGGGAGGGTGGAGATCCAAACCAAAAAGAAGAAAACAAATGCCCCAGAAGGAGCCAGGGCACACAGCCAGGCCCCACTGTCAGGGGCTGCTCGTCCTGCCTGAGCTCTGGGCTGGCCCCAGAGCTGCTGCTCCAGCACTGCTTGCCCTGGGGCTGCCTGCTAGACCTCCTTCCCATTGTTTACAGTGAAGGTGTCTTTCACAAAGACTGAAGGACTACTGCTCTTCCTCCCCGCCTTTGCTCCTGCCTCTGACTCCACCCCATCAGCTCTTAGCCACATAAAAGCTAATGAGCTAAAGGCTTTGTGTGTGGAGGGGGCCTTGGGGTGGGTAAGGCTGAGAAGGAGGAGGACGGTGGCAGGCCCAGGCCAGGACTGGAGAACCTTTCTCCACCTCGCCTCCTTGTGTCTGCAGCATGGCTTCCTATGCTCTGTGCCTGAGCAGCCTCGCCCAGATGGCCCCAAGGTTCAGGTTCCTTCCTCCCTCTCCTGTGAATTTACACTGTAGGACACAAGCTGTGAGAGTCTGCAGTCTACTGTCCCCACATGGTGGCATTCGTAGCTTTCTTGATGAGTGAGTTCCTTTCTCCAGGCAGTAGTGGGCCGTGCAAATTGTTTTGAGCAAAGGAAAGAAAACTGACTTTATTGCACTTTTTTTTTTTTTTAAACAACATGGCAGATGCATATTATGTCTAGTTATATTGGGGGTTTTACTTTTTCTGTTCTGAGGGGATGGGCCAGCCAAGCCATTCAAAGAGAACATGGGTCCAGAGGACATTGTCCACAGAAAGAGTTTGATCTGCAGCACCCAGAAGAAGCCAAACTGTTATTCTGTGTGAACATTCGGGTTGGCAAGAAACATACTTGAAATTTTGTTCGTCGTCTTAGCTGCTGAAGAACGTCTCTCCCACAGCCTCTTGACCCATCCTCCTTCAGTTTGCAAGCCTAGCTCTCCAGCACCCGGGGAGCAGCGAGCCAGACTGTGACCAAAAGACTGCTCACCCACGGAGGGAGATTCTTATGACAAAGTGAATCCAAAATGTCTTTTTCCTCACTGCCAGGGACTTCCTAGTAGATAAGTCATGTGACTTTTTGGATGAATTAGTGGCTGAACAGCCACCACAATATTGCCACTAGTGGACAAAAGCAAATAGTAAACCTGCCTTTCAGCTGCCACAGAAGCTTCAGGGTGTGGCATCCTAATGCCAGGAGAAGAAAGTCAGTGTCCCATCTGTCCTTAGAGCTGATGAGTTGTAATGCGTGGGCTGGTTTGCCTTACCCGAAACCAGGCCCGCAGCATCCCAACCTCAGGCTACGTGAATGGAGGTGTAGCAGGTTGGTGCTGGGCCACTCTAGGGCAAGGGAGACTTAGCTGAAAGGTCTGCAATTACCTCTTTAATCAGACATAACTTGCAGCTAGGATGGTCACATATCTGAGCGTGTTCTCCCTAGTATACCTAATGCTCCCACCAAGGTGGCTTTACAGGGCATATTCAATGTTTAAAATTAGTCATGTCTGGAGTAATCTTCTCCTGCTCCATTTTCACTTCAGGGTCCTTTCCTGACAATAGTCTCTCATCCTGACATGATAGAGAGGAAAGGCTCATTTACATCCAAGGAAGATGTCTATACCTCTGAATAGAGAGCTAACGGTGCAGGGCCATCGCTAGTGCAGTCTGGTGATTTGGGGAGCCTAGCAGTGCTTGTCCCTGGCTTGAGGCATAGGGCTGGCTATTGGACAGGAGGAAGTGAGTTTACATTCTGGTCCCTGGCACTTCCTCAGTCTGTGATGCACTTTTGTGAATCAGAAATGCCAGATGTATTCACAGTTACCAGATTCGACTGTTTTATGGAACCCAGGCTTGGGAAAGTCACTTCCCTGGCTTCAAACCCGTTAAGCTTATGTAAAAGTTGCAATTTGCCATTTCTTTTAAAAAAGTATTAAGCATATGAAACAGTGGCAGAGAGAGGGTCATACCCCTTCCTCACAAGGACTTAACAGGCTGGGGTCTGCTTGCCTGCCAATACCTAATGGATAAAGCCCATTACCGAAATTAGTCTCATTTGGCATTTGGGCAGCTCTAGCTTCCTATAAAGAAATTGTGATCTCATCTCTGTGTAAAAAAATGCCTTGCCTTTCAAGGGAGGGCAGGGGATATGGTGGTAAAGCCTGGAGCATCTGGACTCGCTGTACCCCACTAAGTGCCTCCCCACCCTGCTTTCATGAAAAAGCAAAGGCAGTGACCAGTGTGGCTGCAAGGCAAGCTGTCTTGCAGCTGGGCTTGTGACTTTTTTTGTCTTAAAATTTTTATAGGCTAGCTCTTGAGGGATTGCACCTGAGTGGATGCGAGTGGCTTCCTAATGCACTTCTCACCCTCCAAACCCACCCCATCTTTTATTAGGTATGTGGTCTTCATAGCAGAGGTGAAGAGCCCCAGGTCCCTGTAGCATGTAGGGTAGTGGTGAGCCTTCCGAGGCCCTTTGCACTCCAAGATGCTCCCAGAGCTGAGAGATTGTATTACAATCTCACACAGAGTGAATGCCCCTGCCCCTCAGAAAGAAACCTGAGGACCCCACAATCAGTTCCAGCTGTGCCAGCATATCAGGCTCCCTCCTCAGCCCTGTTGGTGCTATCGCAGGGTTGTGTGCCCCAGCCAGACTCGGGACAGGCACTCCCTCCAGCCTCTACCTATAAGTCTACTTTGTAGTTTTTCAGCTTGCTCCATTTCATAGCCATGATGTCTGAGGATCATGTTCTTTTTTGGATCAATGCAAATTCAAAGCAAGCTTTCAACATTCTTGGGTTTTTAAAGCCCCAAGACTTTAGGCATCCTCTAAAGTGCTGCTGGCCATCAGAGGTTGCACCCTGACTGGGCTTAGGCAAGCAAAGCAGGATGCCACCAAGGCGTGCAGCATCTCTTCTTGTGACCAGACCAGGATCTGGGCCTGTGCTGCCTTCCTCCACAGGGCTGGGTCAGGTAGCTCCACAAAGATGGAGGAATATCCTAGCAGCCAGCCTGTACTCATGACTGCCTTTAACATTGGTTTTGGGTTCTGTGTTGGAAGGAACAAGGTTTAGGAAAGTATGAGTCAGGTGACCGTGAAATTCCATTTGCTTTAGAATGCATGTGTAGAAGACAGGTTGAGGTACCCATTAGGAAAACTGGTAATTTCCTGTTTATTTTCAGTTCATTCCAAGTACATAGAAATGATCCCCACACTTTTCCAGACAGCTTCCTTCACCTCCAGAAGTAACTTCTAACATGGCTGTGGAAATGCTTATTCAATGTTAGTAACTACTTTGAATGTCAGAAATATGCACCAAGGTTAAAGACATGTTAGAGTGGTTACTAATGATCATAGCCTTAACTGATTTTTTTGTTTTTGGTAACATAAAAGATAGCCGTTACACCTCCTAGTGAATAAGTATGGCCTGCATTTCTCAAAAATAAGAATTCCCTGGCAGCCTAGAGAGCATTCTTCAAAGGCACTGGTCTTTCTGGTGCATCTCCCTGAAGCCCGTGTGCTTCCTGTGCCCCAGCCTCCTTCCCCGTATTCATATTAAGCCAATTGTCCATTCCCATCCAGTTGCTGGCAGTGTTGTCTCACATCGGAGCCACGTTGGGGGTAGTGTTTCTCAGGTTGGGAGTTTGTGGGGCTACTCAGCCAACATTGCCTTTGCCAGGCCACTGCCACCAGCCTACCACTGCCTCATGGTGGGTGGATGAATTCCAGAGACCTCAGGGAGCCAGGATAACCAGGTACCCTATCTGGATTGGCCATGTTGGTGACAAGCCCTAACCCTGGGGTTCTTGTTTTGTAGACTCCAGGGAAGCCCCACCTGAGATTGATGGTCAGTAACTCCCAAGATTTCCTGTGCCATGAGTTAGAGTCAAGTTGGGTGTCCTTTTGATTTGGGGGTTTGTTGGAGGCTTGGTTTTGCTTCTCTATAAGAAAAAGAAGAGACAAATGAGTCCCTTCTGAGTCTGTAGAATTTTGAAGTGTTTAGCCACAAGTTTTGGAAGTGTGATCCAATAAGCAGTCCTAAAAAATTTTTTCTAACTCCTTCTGCAAGAGAATAGGTTTCTCATTGTATTCACAATAGTACATAGGTCCCTGAATATAGACAGTGGTACAGTAGTTGACATATTTTTCTCAGAATGAACCAGAAAACCCACTCCAGTATTTGTAGATTTCCTGCAAAGGAAAAAGTGATCTGTACTCTACATATTTCTACTTTAATTACCAAACTTGATGTCACAAAGAAACCTCAATTGGGGAACAGAATTTCTTTTTCTTTTTTTAAATAAAATAACTTCCAGGGTCCTCACCCTTTGAAGGTCTCAGAGCAGAGGATTATCCACAGTAATATGTGGGGATGCTGTGCAGTCATCCTGGTGACCATCGGCCCAAGAGGACTGCTGTCATAACTGCCCCCAAGTCCCTCTTTCAGGGTAGGTGTGACATTTTCAGTGTTCTTCATGAGCTCCAGGCCAGCCCTGCACCAAAAGCCTTTTTAAGGCTTATTATTTGTCAGGAATGTCTCAGGAAAGATGAGCCATTTCTTGGTGGGAGGGGGGAAATACATTTACAGATGAGGGTGTGTGTGTGTGTGTGTACGTGTGTGTGCTCTCCTCTGTATATTTCACTTTGATTAAAAACTCAGCAAGGCTGGGGAACCAAGAGTCCCTGAGTTTTACTTGTCACAGTGACAAGTGAGCTTCTCAAGTCAACATCTTAGCAAGCTGGCTCTTGGAATGAGCCCCATTCATGAAGGAGGGAAGAATAACAACAGGAGAGAAAGAGGTGAAACCAAAAATACTGTAAGTTCCCCCAATGGAAAGTAATGTTGACTTAGCAATTCCCATGGGTTACATTACATCCTCTACTAATTTATTATATTCTTTGTTTCTTTAATCTTTGCCCTTTGTACTCTTAAGAAGATGGTGGGATGTTGATTGCAATTTTTTTTAAACTATATAATGTATAAATCAGTTGTGGAAATCAGTTTTAATGGATGTGCGGATGTGTCTTGATTATTAAATGCCTTTTTTTTAAAGATGTGTTTCATAAACCCTGGCACTGGTCACAAAGCTTAGCTGTGAAAATGAAACTTCTAGTATTTTTAAACATGAATGTTGATTTCAAGTGTATTTGAAGTGGTTCTTCCAGGCGAGATTACTACATCATAGGGGAAAGGAGCCGAGGAGGCTGTCTTTAGAGAAAATGGAAAATGGGGCCTGACAATGTCTTAGAATAGCCCATTTCCTCAGGCACCATGAGAAACACATATGTGATCTCTTAAGTATACCTCTTCCCCAATTGCTGGAGGAGCAGGACTCAGTTTGCACCCTTTTTTTGTATGTAAAATAAAATGTCTTACCTTTCTTGGCTACTTTCACTGGTTTGGCTCATTGATTTGTTTTTATCTCCCTGGCTCATTTCTAACTAGGAATCTGGCTAGGAAAGTAATGCCTGATGCTTTGGCATTCTTGCTTCACTCCTCTTCAGTTGAATATTACCTTCTCATATTCATTTCCAGAATAAATAGACCTAGCATATGGCCACTCTCATGTGTTAGTTCCTATCCTCCTCAAGGGGTAGAACACACAGGAAGTCAGACTGCTTTAGGAACAATGCTTATAACTGTTATAACTGCCTATAAATAACATAGGTATAAACACTGAAGAAGAAAGGAGGGGACAGAGAATGGTGCATTTCAGTTCTAGAGTGTCCCTGAATTCAATCCTCAGCACCTTGCACACACACGATCCATTGAGCTTAGCTCCTTGTGAAAGAGATCGCTTTGGGCACACGGAGGGAACTGTTTTTCTCAGTGACTGTAGGCAGCGTGAGATGAAAGAAAGAGGCTCACATTCCCCCACCTCTGAAAAAGGCAGGGCTGGGAAGGTGATTTTGGAAGATTCTGAAAGCTGCAGGAACATCATGTGTAAAAGAAGCACAAGGTAGGAAATGGTAGTGTCCACAAGTGACTCCCAACAGCTCAGCACCCCACATAGACTAGTCTGCAAGAGCTCTACCTCAGAAAGGGAGCCTTGGCTTCTACCACGTCAATCTTTGAAAACTTTTGGTCGCACTGGGGGTTGAACCAAGGGTCTTCATACTGAGCTACATCTCGTCTTTCTAAACTTTTTTATTAAAAACATTTAACAACACCATATATCCACAAAATTGGAAAACATAAACATAGCATGTTTATTTTTTCCAGGTACAAGAGTCTTAGTACTAGGGCTGGCCAGTTAGCTCAGAGGAGCGCAGCAGCCAGAGTTTGATATCCAGCATGCTGATACGGGCCCCGCCCCTGGGGTATGCTGAGATGGCGACTGAGACTCCGGGTAGTGGCACCGCCTGTAATCCCAGCGTTTGGGCGGCTGAAAACAGGATCACTTCGAAGTGACACTGAAGACCTTGTCTTGGTAGCAAAGAATGTGTGTTGTATGCTGGAATACCACCAATTGTGTTGAATTTGGAAACAGGCTTATTTCCAAGCCTCTGCCCACTATGATGGTCTCGAAGGCCCCTGGAAAAGAAAGGATGTTAGCTTCAGGCTGTGCTAACGCAAAGTTATCTCAGCCCGCACCTGAGCGCCAAGTCCTGCAGCGCTGTTGGAGAAGCCCAATACACACTGTGACACAGTACTTCGCTCAAAAAAAATTAACGTGGTGTAACTTCCAAAACGAGCAAGGAAATGTGAACCAGCATGGTGAAACAGGCCTGCAACTTTGAGAGGCTGAGCCAGGATAACTATAAAATTCAAGCGGGGGAAGGAGGGTGGGGGTGTTGTGCAACTCAGTGTTACCTTGTCTTAATGATGATGATGATGATGAAAACGCTACATAGCTCAGTGTGAAGGCCTCTGGGTTCAATTCCCAGTACAAAGAAAGTTTTTTCAAACAGGCAAAGGAAGTTATGTACCAGAATGTACAACAGAGTATAGGGTTGGGGAGATGGCTCAGTGGAATAAGCACTTACCTGACAAGCGCAAGGCCCTGAGTTCACTCCCCACTCCAGCGGACACGGGATCAGAGGAGAAAAAAATGGGTAGTAAGTGACGGAGGCTTTATTTAAATTAAAGCATATTTTGCAAGGCAAGAAGAAGCTGTAGGTTGTGCTACAGAACTAAGGCGTGCAGAAGTTTTGGAAGCCAGCACACTTAATGCGGCAGTGACCAAGGACAGGGATCAATCCCCAAGCTGGTCCGGCGCCTCCGCCCGCCTACTGACTTCCTGGGGCGGACGCACGAGCCGCGGACCCAATGAAGGCGCAGAAACGTGGCAGCCGCCCGCGACTCCGCGTCCCCTTGAGCGCTCGCCCCGCCCCTGCAGGGACCTACCATCCTGTGCCTAGACGGAGGGGAGAACGGTGCCTGGCCCCCGCCAGCCTGCCTCCCGCAGCTCCGAGGACCCCCGCGCGGTGGGGGCGCCCGTCCACGCTACCTCATCCCCACCCTTTCCGTCCTGGCCGTCGGGCCTTGCTTGCTCGTGCTGTGAATGCTGCGCCTGTCCGAGCGCAACATGAAGCTGCTCTTCGCCGCCGCCCTCATCGTAGGCTCCGTCTTCTTCCTGCTGCTGCCAGGACCCTCCGCAGCCGACGAGAAGAAGAAAGGGCCTAAAGTCACGGTCAAGGTCCGCGTGCCCCCCTCCCGCTGGGGTCCGGCCTCTGCACAGCTGGCTGCGGCGTCCTGCGCTCGGCCGGGCCGTCTTTGGCTTGGCCCCGATCATCGGTGGGGGGACCTGGCCTTGTTGCTTCGGGCCGTCAGACCTCCAGGCCAGGGAGTGGCCCTGATCCTCCCCAGCACACTCCTGCCCTGACCTAGGGTGGTTCCTAGGGGCCCAGAATGCCCGGTGGGGCCTAAAGGCCGGCCCGGGTCAGGCTTTATATTAAGACCCTGCAGTGCTGAGGAAATAAATGCCCAAGTAGCACGCCTCTCTCGCTTTGTCTCCCTTTTCAACAAATCTTAGCTACTTGAAATTGCCAAGCACAGTACATACAGCTTAAACTTGCATCGCGAGTTTAGATTCCCCTCCTTTTGTTTTTCTCTTTTTTTTTTTTTTTTTTTTTTTTTTTTTTTTTTTTTTTTTTTTGGCGGAACTGGGGATTGAACTCAGGCGCTTGCTCTTGCCAGGGAAGTGCTTATTCCACTGAGCCATCTCCTCGGCTCAGTTTTTCTCTTTTTAATATTAATTTGTCTGAGCTCACATATCCAGCAACGATGTTGTCTTGCAATGTAAGGAGAGTATATGCAAACATTTTTCGGGAAAAGGGGCTAACGCTTTCTTTAGGTTTTCACAGTATTTTTGCATCCACCAAATGAGATTTAGATCTGCTGCCTTTATATGGCTCAGGGTGGACACACTGCTGTATGCTTGTAATCCCAGCAACTTGGGAGGCTGAAGTAGGTGATTGGAGAGTTGGAGGCCACCTGAGAAACAGCCGGTTTCAAAAAGGGTGGGAATATCTGCTCCCTTGGGTTCTCCCTGAGCTACGCCTTTGGACCATGTTTGAAATAACCTTTTTCCTCCCTCAGGTGTATTTTGACCTACGAATTGGAGATGAAGATGTGGGCCGGGTGGTCTTTGGTCTCTTTGGAAAGACTGTTCCAAAAACAGTGGATAATTTTGTGGCCTTAGCTACAGGAGAGGTAAGTGGCTGGAGCAGTGGTTGTCACCTCAGTGTAGTAGAGGTGACAGCAAACTGGAGCATGGTGTGCAGCCCGCGTGGTAAAAGCCTTCATTGAGTACTGAATGACTGTGGATGTCCCTGGGGACCAGGTTGTCATCTTACGAGGAAAGGGCCTAGAGCATCCCTAAGAGACTTTATCCCCAGACACTGGTAACTCATGGTTTCAAAAAAACAAGAGCACTCTTATCCAGGTATGGTGATGCACACTTGTAACCACAGCACTCCACAGATTGAGCCAGGAGAATCGCTCTGAATTTGAGACCAGCCTGGGTTATGTAGTTGAACACCAGCCTAACCTATCTAGCAAGCCTCTGTCTCATTGCATTGGGCCAACGGGTGACCCTTTTCCATCTGTTCTTGTAATTAGGAGAGAAAGGAAAGGCATTATGTGACATAGGATTGTGTAAAACTGGGACCTGGACACACGCAGAAGAAGGTGGAGTCTCAGCCGTCCTGAGGCTGCTGTGTGTCTGGCCAGCAGTAGACTCTTAGGAGCGGGAGTTGCAGTCTGGGTTCCTGTAGGGTGTGTTCGATATCTGTGTGCTGCCTCATGCCACCTCCTTGCTGTCTCCTTCTTTATAGAAAGGCTTTGGCTACAAAAACAGCAAATTCCATCGGGTGATCAAAGACTTCATGATCCAGGGCGGAGATTTCACCAGAGGAGATGGCACAGGAGGTAACCTCAGATCCCTGGGGCAGGGTAGGCTTCTGTCCCCAGCTACAAGACAGGCCCCTCGCCTACAGTGACAGCTGTCTCCTTGTGAGCAGAGGGGAGGGAGAAGAGAGGTCAGGTGGATCCACGAGGATCAGCTCTAGGATATGAGTGTGCAGGGCTGTGGAGGCAACCAAGGACAGTCACGTGGGTCTACACGAAGCCTGTGTGCCCCAGCTTGGAGGCCCCAGCCTGGAGCTGAGGAGGTACTTGCCTTGGTGGACAACATCAAGGATCACAATAGTCAAAGAACAGAAAGGCAGATACTGGGAACTAACTGCTTAGCTCCCCAGCCTGCTGTTTCTTCAGACCCCAGGAAGGAGGCACCCAGGGTAGAAAGACCATTGAGCAGCAGCCTTCCCACACCCACCACCCGGTGCCCGAAAAATCCCTCCTGGGCCATAGTACAACATCTAGGACTGAGACTTTGCCCTCAGGTTGTTCATCATCAGTGTAGGAAGCACTAGAAAGTAGCCCTGAAAGCTGCTTAGGGCTAACACAGGACTTGAGAATGAGGGAGGTATAGAGTGGAGATATTACAAACAGCAGTGCTCATGCAATCAGATGGTTGAGATTGAATCAGTGTTCACCATGCTTTCACTTCACGGTCTCAGACAAGCCAGTCCTCAGAGCCTCTGTGTTCTCTTCTGTACAGGCAGACATAAGAGTGGTGAGTGCGCAGAGGCCTAGGTGAGATCTTTGGTGTTAGGTGCCTGATGAGATCGGGGCGTAGGGGCCAGGCAGCGGCCCTGTGAATGGGAGGGGTGGTTCCAAATGGACCCGGGCAGGTTAAGATGTCAGCCTGGCTGTTCTGTAGCAACAGCATGGCAAAGGGGATCTGGGGCTGAAAGTAGAATATATCTGGTATTGTTGGAGGGGGGGGTTGGCCAGAAGCCCAGCTTTGTACTCTTGAGGATTAGGGTACTGCTGAAGGTGTGAGTGAAAAGATGACCCAGTGACAGGGGTGAAATATGACAGGGTTCTGCATAAGGTGCCCAAGATCAGCTGTTGCTGAAGAATTGTGCAGCTGTCCTCCTAGCCTGGGCTCAGGACCCTGCGTGGTAACCAAGTATGGTGGCATATTTTTGAGACAGGTACCTAGAATCAAACTCAGAACCTCACACTTGCCAGGCAAGCCCTATGCCACTGAGCTATATCCCTGGCCCTGAGTAACCAAGTATGGCAGACCTGGGAACAAGGCAGCCTTGGTTGGGATTCCAACTGTGCTACATTCTGTTGGGTGCTTTTTAACCTCTCAATTTGTCTCTGAGTTACTAGCTCCTACCTCAAAGCTGGATCATGGGGGCCAGTGAGATAGCTTAGCGGACTAAAGCATTTGCTTAGGGAAACTCAGGCAAGCACAGGGACCAGTTTCTATCTCCAGTACCATATGCTGTGCCAGCCCTGCCCTAGGGCCAACTGAGCTGGCCAGAGTCTAGGTGTGGTCACATACATGCCTGTAATCTCAGTGCTGGGAAGGGTGAAAGCAAGAGGATCACCACCAGTCGGAACTGTGTGATGAGACCCTGCAACAGCCAAATACATTAACAAAAAATGTGGACCATTAGAATGAAATGCCTAGAAGTCTCTACTTACCTCTTCACTGCCAGGGATCATGATAGTTACAGGGTGGGGGAGATGGGATGAATACATAAGGTGGGGACAGGAATGTACAGAGAAAAGGTTGCCAAGAGCAATCAGGGTCTGCTGCATTTCAGGTGAGGAGCACCCATTGTAGTTTGGAGATGTGTTGTAGGCTTGGGATTTTCTGGATACAATAACTGAAATCCTGTAATTGGATGAGGCTTACAGAGAACCAGCTAACAGGAGCATCCTAGCCAGGAGTCACCAGGGGAAAGTGGCTATCTAGCCTCTGCCCAGCTGGCACCAGGCTGGCATCCCCACCCATTGGCCATCCTGGGCTTTCAGTCTGACCACAAGTGTCATTAGCGGTGACCCTATCATCATTGTCTCCCCAACATCCTCTATCAGGAATAGTTTCCCTGAGTGCAAATGACTTCTTTAATGTGGGCTCTCTCAGAGCCTAGAGTCCAAGGCAAGTGACAGGGAAAAGGAAGGGTCCCAGTGCTGCTCTCCTGTCACTGGCTAAAGAGGTGGTGTAGAGAACTACATGCATAGCCCCATTGTGTGCCCCAGCCCCATAGGGACAGACTTGTGACGCAGATCCAATAGTGCCTTTTATTTTGCCCATTCCTTGCAAGAGGCTGTAGACTTGTCACAATCCAAACAGCAGCTCCTCAGTGGTCCCTCCATACCAAACCCTGTTGCAGCTGCACCTGTCTTCTGTACTCTCCAGAAGCCTAGCTGGTCAGCTACAGTGTGCCCCACCAAAGTCCCTCAGGCCACAGCTGGGGGAAGAGGCAGGTCTTCTAGTTGGAAGCAATAGTCACTCATCCGGATGTGCTGCTCGTGACATCAGCCTGGACCAACACCACCAACACCCTCCCCACCCCATCTCAGCAAGGTCTGGCTCCAAGGCTAGAGGATGGGGTGGCACAGCTTCTCCTGGCCGAGGGACTACTCACACCCAACCTGGCACAGAACTGGTGGAGCTGCCTAGAAGCCTCTGCCGAGTCTGCTTGGTGTGGGCCAACCTCGCCCCCACCTGCTGCGCCCTTTTCCTAGGCAAGAGCATCTATGGTGAGCGCTTCCCCGATGAAAACTTCAAGCTGAAGCACTATGGGCCTGGCTGGGTGAGCATGGCCAATGCTGGCAAAGACACCAACGGCTCCCAGTTCTTCATCACTACTGTCAAGACAGCCTGGCTCGACGGCAAGCACGTGGTGTTCGGCAAAGTTCTAGAGGGCATGGTGAGTCCCACAGACAGATTCATGTCACCTGACCTTGGCGGAATCAAGAAAAAACAGTCCACATCCAGCTACTTGGGAGGTTGAGACAGGAGGGTCCTGTGAATGTGAGCCTTTGGGGCTTGTTGAAGCTACCACGGTGTAGGATCCTGCTCATCACTAGCCAGGCTGAGCGGGATACAGCTGAGCATAGTGTCCCTGAGCAGCCATGTGGTAGCTCACTGCCAACTCACCCCTTCCTCCTCCTGACCTCAGCCTGACCCAAAAACTGCTGGCCTCAATGTCAGAGCTGCAAGAAAATCTGTGTCTTCTGTGGTGTGGCCCCCTGCCATTGGCTCATTAGAACTTGGTGCCTTAGGGTTGTAGACCCAGCCCTCTGGAGCCACATGGCAGAGGCTGTTTCCAAGAGTAGCTGTCTTCTGACCAATCATCCCTTCTCAGGAGGTGGTGCGGAAGGTGGAGAGCACCAAGACAGACAGTCGGGACAAGCCCCTGAAGGATGTGACCATAGCAGACTGCGGTAAGATCGAGGTGGAGAAACCCTTTGCCATCGCCAAGGAATAGGGCACCAGGGAACGGCGCCCTCCGCGTGACCATCTGCACCAGCCCCACTGCCCTTGTGAGGGTAAAGGTAGCCTGGCCCAGAGCTCCAAGGTGTGCTGGCACCGACTGAGTGGACCACTCACCTCACATTCCGCAGGTCCAATTTTGTAACAAACTACTGGTACCATTGCTGACCAATAAAAAAAAAATGTGTTTTTTTTATAACCTGGGCTGGCTTAGGTCTCTAGTCTCTGTCCAATTCCCCCAAGTATACATCCCACTGTCAGGATTCGGCTGCAAAGGTGGGTGCTTCTTGCCCTATCTCCAGGCTTCTCAACTTCACAAGCTGCTGTGCCTCAACCTTGCTGTCCCTGCCTCCTTCTGGTCTATGTCAAGAATTATACCTGTGTCTCCCATCTTCCTCTAAATTGTCTTCCCTTTTATTCCTCATCTCACCCTTCCTTGGTCCCTGCCTGGATGCGAAGACCACCCCAACTGCCAGTGCATGCGGAGTTCAAAGCCTTGATGGGGGACCAGGCATGGCCGAGTCCTGGGTCCAGGCCCAAGGGTGACCCAGCCCTGACTCTTGGGAATGGTGCTCACACAACTGAGGCACATGACTGCTCACAGCTGACCCACAGGCTCCCAGACCCCTTAGGGCTCAGATGGCAGAGGAGCAGGGTCACAGTTGGCCTGGGGCTGGGCTGGTGCTGAGTCCATAGAGGCCCTGGAGCACGCCATTCACCACCACGTCAGGCAGAGATTCTGCAGAGTAAACAGGGTCCCCCTGGGCTTGGGCCAAAGTGGCTGACAGCAGCTATCTACACCATGAGCCACTGGCATTCCAGGCCACGTTCATGGCTTGGTCTGCCTGCCTGCTGGGGAATAGAGCAGGGAAACCAGGCCCACCCATCCATCTCACTGGTGCCACAAAGAACTGGAGGAGGGAAATGTGGCCTGGGACTCAGGCCCTGGGCTTTCCTGTGACTGGAAAATGCTAAGTCCTCCCCTTGCCACCCTGGGAACTAGGCCCTCAGAGGCACCTGCTCACCTGGGGAAGGGACGCAAAGGTAAGGATCCCTGCAGAAGCTCAGGACGGGTCGATGGTGCAGCTGTGAACTGGGATAAAGAAGCTTATGAGCCGTGGGGTCTTAGGGTGGCAGAAGAAGTCACACATCTATGGACACTAGTGACAGATGGCCAGGGACCCACAAAGGAACAGGAGGGGGAGAGGAAGGGAGATGGGTGTGGGAGGCAACCAAACCAGACACGGAACAAGACAGGCTGCCACCAGCCTCCTCACACATGGCCAGCAGGGGGCAGCAGGTGGGCACAGATCCTGTCTTACTTGCCTGCAGCCGTCGCTAGACAGGAATTCCCCTAGGGTGCTGAAAAGAAAAGAAGCTCTGTGAGCTGTCTGGGGATGGGGGGGGTGGGGTGAGGAAGGGGTGCAGATGCAGAAGCTTGGAGTTTCTCGTCCCTTGGGAACCATGCTTCTCAGTAACGAGCCCAGTTTACCAGCTGGCTGCTGCTAGTGTAACCAAGGTTGTCCAAAGCCAGCCTCTCCACCAGTGTCAGCTGATGAGGGAGGTCAGGTCTCAGGAGGGAGGACCAAGCCAGAAGCTGGCAGGTGACAGGAGGAAAAGGGTTCGCTCTTGCTGGCCTGCTGCCAAGAGCCCTGGCCATCCTCACCCCCAGCTATTGGCTTTGGGGTCCACTGGGAAGTGTCGGAGTCTCAAGAATTCCAGTAACTCCTTGGGCACATCTTGGTTCAGGTACAGGATACCCTAGAGGAAAAGACACAGGAAACCTACAATCAAACTCAGCTACTAGTTTGCACAGCACGGTGCCAATGAGAATGTGAGGCCCTTTGTTTTAAGAACAGTGCTGGGGGCTGGCAAGATAGCTCAGCGGTCTAGAGCGCCTCTCAGGGACCGCGGTTCGAGCCCCAGCACCACATGCCATGCCAGCCCCTCCCCGCAGGGCCGGCTGAGCTCACCCCCCCACCCCCGCGAAAAAAGAATCCGTGATGTGTAGCGAGACACTGTAATAAATAAAGGAATTTAAAAAAAAATAAGAACAGTGCTGGGTCCTGCAGTGGCCACCGGATGGGTGCCCCCACCAGCGCCCCCGCTCTTAAGCCCTCATCCGCGTTTCGGGGGGAGACCCCCACTTTACTTCATGTCACCAGAGTACCTAGGGCCTTACTGTGGAGAAAGACTGCCAGTCTCCTTGCTGCAGTCACTGAAGCCTTTCAACAACCTTGAGAGGGCTGCTGGGAGCTGATACTGTCCAGGACACCGCAGCTGGGGTAGTAACATCCCGCGTGTGGGAGCTCCCGCGTGCTCTTGCACCTTTGTCTGGGTTTCTCCCTGCTCTTGAGGTTCCAGAGGTACCTGAATATGCACCACCCCCAGCGCCTGGATTGTGCCCCACACACCGAGATACGGCACTCGAGTGTGTGCCCCACACCCTGATACAGGCACTCGTGTGTGTCCCCACACACACCTGGATATAGGCCTCCAACCCCTGTCGCCGCTGTTCCAAGCTCCTGCTCCTCCAATTGGGCAGGCGCTTTGACGGGAAGTCAGGCACTTTGTACAGTTTCTTGATCTGCAGGGAGGTCACCCAGGTGTGGCCATTGTCCCAACATATCCCTCTAGCCTGCTTCACCCGAAACTCGGCCGCCCCGCAACCCCGAGGCTCCAACCCAGGCAGACCACGAGGAATGGTGGTGGTCGGGGCAAGGGTGAGGAACGCCCAAGGGCGGGCTGGGCGCGCCAGGGCAAGGTCAGCAGCGGCTGGCGTCGCCCTATCGCGCCGAGGGAGGCTGGAACCCAGCTCTGGCGTCCCCGGCCGGCTCACCCGCTTGTGCAGAGCGTGGAACTCGCTGTAGCGCCTGTGCACCGAGTGCCTCCGCCCGCGGCACCGCACCTCCACGCGGAACACCTGTTGGCAGGACGCGTGTGAGGCTCCTCCTGAGCCCCGGGCCACAGGCCGCCTGCGGCGCCGCTCCCTCCCTCCTCCGCGCACCTGGGGGACAGGCAGCGGACCCACTCGGCTACGGTCCAGGGACAGGGACCCACCGGGAGCCCGACGGCCTGGCAGGCAGTGTTCAGATGGCGCTTCGGGACGCGCGCTAATCCCCCCCACAGAGACCCACCGGGAGCGGGGGTCTCCACGGCCCTCGCCATCTCGCGGACGCGCTCACCATGTGGCCTTTCTCTGGGCTCTGCCTGGGCTCCTCTGCCTCCGGCCCCACCGACGGGATGTGAACTTCCAGCATCCGCGCCTGGCCGCCGCCCCTCCAAGGCGCTACTCAGCGGCTACGCCTCTGAGTCGGCACAGACCCTGCGGACGCCCCGCCCCCGTATCTGGCCCCGCCCCCAGCCCGCTCAGGGCCCACCCCCAGCTCCTGCCTCAGTGCTCCTCCTTTGCTCACGCCCCGCCCCGAGCGCTCCCAGAGGGCGAGCGCTGGAGCCGGGAAGATGAGGCGGGGCTCGGGATTTGGCACCGCCTCTGCAGCCTGTGGGGACGCCGCGGAGGCGCAATTCTCGGCGGGTGGCCTGTGTACCATGCGTTTCCAGTCTCTCACTGACGGCCAGGTGCGCGCGAGCCGAGATGTCACCCATTCTTTGTGGAGCACCAAGAAGGGGGCACGGGCCCCGGGCTCACGAGTGCCGTGACTCTGCTCTCTGCCCACAGACCCCGCCTGGGGGGGGACCCACTTCAACACACACACACCCCAACCCTGGAGGTTGAACCGAAGCCCTAGCTCTTTAAAAAAAATTTTTTTTGAGACCGGATCTCACTAAATCTCCCCAGACTGGGTTTGAACTTGCCATCCTCCTGCCTCAGCCTCCCAGCCTTCTGGGATTACTGGTGTGCTCCATCACACCCAAGCCTCTGATTCCTCAGCTGGGGGCAGGGAGGGTCTAACTTTTTTTTCAGAATCGGAGATTGAACTCAGGCAAGCACTTATCCTACTGAGCTATCTCCCTGGCCCCTATCTTTCCATTCTTGTCTTTAAACCCTAACTTGCTCAAGGCCCTGTCACGTGGAAGAGGCAGTTTAGGGAGCCCAGCTCTGCTGTGGAGGTCACACAAGCCTGGCCCTGGGGAAATAGGGCTCCTGGAGAAGAGCCATCAGGAAGGAGTGCAGCTGAGCGTAGGGTGCAGGCAGGCGGAGGCAGTCTGGGCTAGCTGAGGTGAGAGGGTGGCTTGAGGCTAGCTGTTCAAGGCCAGCCTGGGCCACATAGTGAGACTCTGCCCCAAAATAAAAACAGCAGGAGTGGCCAAATAGCTCAGCGGATTAAAGTACCTGCTTAGGCAGACTCAAGGGTCGGGAGTTTGATCCCTGGAGCCTGCTGTGTCGCAGGCCCGCTGAAATGGAGATTGAGAGTAGGCATGATGGCGTGCTCCTGTAATCTCAGCTCTTGGGAGGCTGTAAACAGGAGGATCACTACGAGTCCAGTCTACATAGTGAGACCCTGAACACTCTGTACACTCTTTCCTAAAATACAAAAAAAAAAAAAGGAAAAAATATAGCAAACTCAAGCAAGATTTTTCACGTCACACCGCAAGCCTCGCAGGTTTCATGTAAATGGCAGTTTGACTGAGGGCCCATCCTGAGATAGGGAAGGGTGGTGATGGGTAGGTAGGAGGGGTAGGCCCAGAAAAGAGGCCCTGTGGACTATGGCTCCTGCTCACTGCTCTGGGCAGGGTCTTCCACGGGATGTGGTGGATTCTTATCTGTAACTCTCACCTCTGTGCTGACCAGGGCTGTAGCTTCCATCTCTAGCTCTACCACCCCTGCAGGGACCAGGGCCACTGTCACCCCCAAAGGCCCTGTGAGGTGGGCAAGAGGAGGCCCTGCCCGTTTCCCCCCCCCCACTCTCCATCAAACCTCTGAGCAGTCTATCACAGAGCTATATCTCCAGCCCACCTCCCCTTTTCTTTGCAGTAGTGGATACTGAACTAAGGACACCACAGACTAGCCCTTTTTTTATTTTGTATTTTTGAGACAGCGTCTTACTAAGTCCCTAGGTTGCCCTGGCTGGACTTGTACTTGTGATCTTCCTGCCTCACCCTACTAGAATTCTGGTATCACCAGCATGTACCACCATGCCAGCCAGAGGCCTGGCCTTTCAAGACCCTAGAGCAGGAAACAGGAAGCAGAGTGCTGTCTTAGGGACTTACTCCCTCCTATCTGTGTGGAGGTGCTTCTGGACTGCTCCAGAGAGGGCCTCAGAGAAGGGCCCCAGAGCAGGCAAAGGTCTCACCTCACTACTGTATCCCACACTTTATTCCTCCAAGTTCCATTGTGCTCAGTTCCCAGAATCAGGAAGGTGAAATCTCCTGGACCCTGGTGTGCCACTGGAAGGGAAACAGCCCACCATGAGGAGAAGTATGAGGGTTTCATTTCCACCCTAGCATGCAGAGCCCTGTGGTTGAGGGACCCACCTACCTCTGACCTCGGGGTGTCCCCAGCGCCTTCTGCCCAGGCACCCATCCTAATTTTAGACTGTGTGTCTTGTTGTCTCTGAGTCTCCCTGCTTTTCCTTAACTCCCTCCCCAATGTGAGGTCCATTTACTGTCCACAGAAGCTGCATTTCCAACCACACTCAGAATAGACTCACTCTGCTGCCAGTCTGAAAACACCTGCAGCACAGGTTCCACATCCCATCTCTTTTCCTTTCTCCTTCTCTCAGCAGAAGGCTCCAACCTCAGTGACCTTCCTGTTCTTCTCTGGCCTCAGATCCCTTGTACAGGCTCTTTCTGCTACCTGGACACTGCCTTGACTCCCTTTCTGAGTCTAAAACTCAGCCCCTCAGACAGGCTTCATTTCTGACCCCCAACTTATCCCTCTGTCTGTGCATTTTTTACAGTATATAATGATTATTTACTGTGTCTCCACTGTACTATTTAGTATTGGTGCTGGGAGGGGTGGAATGATGGGGTTTCTTTTTATTTTTTTTATTTTTTTGGCGGAACTGGGGATTGAACTCAGGCCCTTGTGCTTGCCAGGGAAGCGCTTATTCCATTGAGCCATCTCCCTGGCCTATCTATCTATCTATCTATCTATCTATCTTTCTTTTTCTTTCTGTACCAGGGATTGAACTCAAGACTTTTCACTTGCCAGGAAGGCACATAAAACAATGAGCTATCTCCCTGGCAATAGGGTACCTTTCTTCATCTATTGTTTTGTTTTTGAGGAAGGGTCTCTATGCATCTCAGGTAGGACTTGATCTCACTTTGTAGCTCAGGCTAGTCTCAAACTCATGACAATCCTCCTGCCTTGGCCTCCCAAGTGCTGAGACTACAGAGGTGTGCCACCACACATAGCTTACTCACCCATTGTAACAGTCACCATGACGCTACTTCAATAAGATAGGTTAACAAGAAAAGCTTAGCAAGTTGATGTAATTCAGGTTTTATGTAACAGAAGACACCTTAAAAATGAAAGTGCAAGCTGGGTCTGGTGGTGCTCCACTGTAATCCCAACACATGAGAAGCTGAGGCAGGAGGATTGCCACAAACTGAAGGCCAGCCAGAACCACACTGTGAGTTCAAGGCCAGCCTCAACTACATAACTACATAATGAGATCCTGTGTCAAAAAACAAAGAAAGGGTCAGGGGAGGAGACAGCTCAGTGGAATAAACACTTCCCTGGCAAGTGCAAGGGCCTGAGTTCAATCCCTAGTTATGCAAAGAAAAAAAAAAAAAAAAAAAAAGGAAGGAGAGAAAGAAGGAAAAATCCGTGAAAAAGCTCTTTTTATGCTTGGGTCCAATGACATAAGGACAGCTGTGTAGAAATAAATCTAATTGGACAAAATGGTGTGCTCTATTAGACACACACTGAACAGGAAACCTAGAAGGACCTGTCTAGCTTTCTCTTGGTCTCACTGTTTAACATTTTGCCCTCCTGGATGTGGGGTAGTATCTATCCCTGTTGAGACAGAGATGTTTTATTTTGTTTTGTCTTTACAGTCCTGGAGATTAAACCCAGGGCTTTCACACTGAGCTACATCCTCAACTGTTTTTAAATTTTTCATTGTGAGACAGTTTCATTAAGTTACTCAGGCTGTGCATGAAGTTGTATTTCTCCTGCCTTAGCTTCCCAGAATTCTGGGATTACAGCTGTGTGCCACCATGGGCGGCCACCTTTCAGAACTTTATGGCTTGCTTTAGGGCCTTTTCTATGACCCATTTTAGGGAAGAAAAAGTCTGGTTTCTATGGCTCACTTCATGAAAGAAAGTAGGAGGCCTTGCTTCTGAGGCCTTTTCAGATCTCTCTCTCTCTCTCTCTCTCTCTCTCTCTCTCTCTCTCTCTCTCTGTCAGGTGAAACCCAAGGCCCTGCACATGCTAAAGCACATGCTGTAGCACTGAACTCTACCCCTAGTCCCAGTCTCCCTTAGTTCAAACTGCTGAGCATGGCAAGGCATCATACTTTGGGGTACCATGGGTATCTTGTCCAGAGCCCCTACACACTCAAAAGATATTTGCTGATTGAAAGACTGGATGAATGGCCGGGCGTGGTGGCGCATGCCTGTAATCCCAGCATTTGGGAGGCTGAGGCAGGAGGATTGTTGTGAGTTCAAGACCAGCTTGAGCTACAAAGTGAGCTGAAGGACAGCCTGAACTGCATAGTGAGACCTTGTCTCAAAAAGAGAAAAAAAGAATGGCCAGTGGGAGGATGGACTGGGGCATAGAGGGAGCAGGGCTGCTGAAGGGTTAGAAGGCCTTTTGTGTGCAGATATAAGAGGAATCCTCATTCTTCTTACAAGGTGAATCCTTATTTACCTTCAGGGTCAGAGGTGTGTCTGTCTTTTCCCCTCTTTTGGCTACTTACTGTTGCCTGTTTTATTGTTTAAGCTCCAGGTGTTCCCTAGAAGCCACAGATTTATATACCCACTTATGCAATTGACTTACAGTGAGCCTGCTGCCCCTCACTCCACAGTGACCCATGGTAAGTACAGACTTGTCTTTTCTCATTGCTGATACAGAATACCTGACACTCAAAGTTAGAGGAGGAAACTTTTATTTAACTCATTCTGTAGAGGTTTCAGTTCATAGTTGCATGGCACCAAGGCAGAGTGGCATGGCAGAGGGGCATCACAGAGGAGAAACACTACATGGCAGCCAGAAGACAGCCAAAGCAAGCAATCAACTCTAGAAGAGCCTCTTTCTGTCCTTTGCATTTTATCCAGGCTACCTTCCCAGTACCCCTCACACCTTAATCCTAGCGCCCTTAATCCTAGCTTTGCCTCATGAGTCAATCCCAGCATCACACACTCTAAATCTAGCCACCTCTGAGAAAGCCCCACCTATGACCACATGGGCCTTTACAGGGTCATCCAGACACAGCCATAACAAGATCCAAATGAAGAAAAGCACAGTCCTTGACCTAGAGGTACTAATTATGTCTTTGGCAGGTAGGAGAATTTGGGGGGATATTTTCCTACAAAGAACAATATATGATGTGACATAAACTTCAAAGCAGTTTTTGCAGTCCAAGGGTACTTTCTGTACACTTTAGGCACTGGCCAGTATGGCATTTGAACACTGCCAAACTCTAGACTTATATGATGGATGTAGAGGCCTCAAAGTGATTTCTGATTTTTTTTTTTTTAATTTATGTACTTGGTGCAGGGTCTCACTATGCTGCTCAAATTCGTAGTGATCCTCCTGTTATCAGCCTCCCCAGCACTGGGATTGCAGGCGCATGCCACCACCCCTGGACTTGGTCATGGGCTCAGCATGACCTGGGGGGTGGGGCTGGCAGCATGCAGGACCAGGGAGTGAACCCTGGTCCCTGTGCTTGCCAAATCAGGTTCTTAGTCTGATGAGCTATCTCGTCAGCCTGACTGTGGCTTGTTTTTCCTGTATTTTAATAGGGAAAGGTCTAGAGGGTGCTCAGGGTCTCACTACTAGATAGGATTCATAGTTATTCCCCTGTTTACAGCCTCCCATGTGCTAGGATTATAGGCATGTGCCACCATGCTCAGTCTCCATCCCATCTCAGCATGCCCTGGGGGTAGGGGCAGACAGGGCACCTGCACCTGCTTGCAGGTGCTTTAATTCGCTGAGCTATCTTGCCAGCCCAATTCTGATTTTTTTTTTTTTTTTTTTTTTTTTTTTTTTTTTTGGCAGAACCAGAGATTGAACTCAGGCTCTTGCACTTGCCAGGGAAGCGTTTATTCCACGGAGCCATCTCCCTGGCCCCTAATTCTGATTTTTAAATGAGCCATGTTATTGTGTGACTCTTTACTTTTCCTCATCACTGTCTAGCACAGGAGTTTAGTTTCCAAGTTGCTGAGTGAAAAGTACTTACAAGTATTTGATGGTGTTTTCTTGGCCTGAGTGATGGTTCCCTACTGTCACTTAGTCACTTTCCTACTAATTTGAACACAATACCTGGCACCTGCCTCTTAAAAGAATAGAGATAGGGGCTGGGGAGATGACTCAGTGGAATAAATGGTTGCCTGGCAAGCACAGGGTCCTGAGTTCAATCACCGGTACTGAAAAAAAAAAAGAGTACAGATTTATTGTCAGTCCCTGCATGGACAGCAGTGGGGTGGAAGAACCTCAGCAGGAGAAAGCTGCTCACTGCATGGCAGACAGGAAACAGAGAAAAGGGAGGAGCAAGGAAGAAGATCTGTCTTTCCATGTCACACACCCAATGAGCCAGCTCTGACCCAGGCAGGTACCCTGATGTTTAACAGCAAGTCAGTAGTATACTTCCACCATCCTATTCAATCATCTTTCCAATGTTTACCCTTCAATGCATGAGACTTTAGGGAAGCATCCAGGCATCCAGATATAAACAATAATGCCAGGGCTGAGATAGAGCTGAGCAGCTTGCCTGGCAAGTACAAGGTCCTGAGTTGATCCCTAGACCACAAAAAGCAAACAAACAAAACAACACTGTAATACCTGCAGGTCTTGTTAAGTCTCTAAGGTTAGAGGGCCTTGACTCCATATTTATTTATTTTTGTCTTTTTGAGACAAGTTTTCTCTATGCAGTTGAGACTGGCCTTGAGCTCATTTTGTAGTCCAGGTTGGTCTCAGACTCCTCCTGCTCAGCCTCCTGAGTGCTGGGATTACAGGTGTGTGCCACCATACCTGACATTTTTTTTTTTTCAAGACAGTCTCTCTATTCACTTACTTGGTGCTGTCCTTATACTATATGTAGCCCAGGGTAGCCTCAAACTCTTGGTAATCCAACTGCCTGAACCTCCTGAGTGTTGGGTTTACATGTCTAGTTGACTCCATATTTTCTGACTTGTAAGCCTAGGTCAAGCTTGATGAAGGACAATATTTTTAAACTTTTTTTTTCAGCTAGGGTCTCTCTGAGCTGCCCATGCTGGACTCAAACCTGCAATCCTCCTGCTTAGCCTAGCAAGGGGGCTGGTATTACTATTTATACCACTAAGCCTCGCTTGGGCACTTTTCACACATTCCTTGGGACACCCACTCTCCTGGTTGGGGACCACACTCTGTATAGTCCCTGGGCTCCCATACCATCCCTACCGCCAGGCTTGGCTCCACCATGTATTTGTGAAGCCTGATTATGGCCTGAGTATGAGGCAGCAAAGGCTGGGGCCAAAGGTGTCCCTGGCACATGCCTGCCCCTATGGCAAGCCTGGTTGTGGGGTGTAGTACCTCATGCATGACCCGTTGGTTGGCTGGTTGACAGCCCTTGCCTTGGCTGGGGCCCTCACCCTGCCACCATCACACAAAGCCCCCTTTCACAGGCAGGGCTTCTGCAGGCTTGGAGGCTGCTCAGGAGGTTCAGTTAACCTCACTAAGCAAACAAACAGCTCCTGGGCCAGCAGGCACTGGCGGGCACAGAGGCTGGATTCTTCTCTGGGAGGGTGGGTGAGTGGACCAGCCAGGAGTGGCCTCCCCAGGCTCCCCAAGCAGGGGTGGCCTTGCCCACTCCACCCAGCCCAGCTCTGGTGACCTGCCTACCCTAGTCCTTATCTGTACAACCCAGAGTCTCATGTGGGTTAAATGACGTCATTCTTCTCAAGTGTTCAGCATGGGGCAAACATGCAGCAAATAAATGTTGGCCATTATTTTTTGACTGAAGAACAGTGTACAAAACTGCTGTTTTTATAAACAAAAACCAGTGGGACACTGGAAGCTATACTGATGCTAGTATACTGATATATTGTTATAAATTCTCCTGCTCCTTTCACTATCCTGAGATTAAAAAATGCTTCCTTGGAAAGCAAGTATTTCAACAACTATAATCAGGATTTTTCTAATTTTTCCTACATTGCACAACTGAAAAAAAGGGAAATACAATAATTGGATATAAATCAGAAACTATTTTATTCATTGCAACAGCTGCAAAGCTCCTATTCAGTGCTTTACAAATTTTATACATTTGAAGTAATAAATTTTATTTTATTTTTTTAATTTTTTTAAAATATACTTTGATTCCTTTTGGAAAGTCCACCCAGAAGGACTCAAGGGACTCTCAACTGGTATCTGAGGAAAAATTCTTTTACTTTTGTTTTTATTTTATTTATTTATTTATTTTTGCAGTACTGAGGTTTGAACTCAGGACCTTGTGCTTGGCAGGCAGGCACTTATTCTACTGAGCTATCTCCCCAGCCCCAACATAATAAATTTTTAAAACATTGATTATTTATTTATTTATTTATTTTGGTGGCACTGGGGATTGAAGCTTTTTTGCATTCAGCTATATTCCCAGTACCCTCCTTTAATTTTTTTTTTCAAATTTTAAATTACAAATATATTTTTAGAGGCAGTGTCTTACTAAGTTGCTACACTGCCTGAGTTGGGATCCAACTTGTGATTTGGCCGCAGGCTCCCAGAGTGCTGGGATTTCAGGTGTGTGCCCTACACCAGCTTGCATGTTGAATTCTGGAGCAAGATGCCTTAAAAAGAGTTCTGCTGCAAATGGATCTAGCCTAAACTCTCCATTTCTGTGAGTGTTGGGGGGATTGAGGCCCGAGCAATGCAAGAAGGGAAGTGGACTCTGGAAAATGTTGTGAGGAAGCCACCTCTGTGAAAGCCCTGAGCAAACTTGGCTCCGAGCTGGCTGGTGACCTGCATTCCAGGGGACAGGCAGCTCAAGACCTGGGCTCCAGCCAGCAGTAGCACTCCTCAGAGCCACTTGTCCTCTGTCCAGATAGGACAGGGGAAACTCAGCTTCTTAAGGTAGCACGGCCCAGGGCTGGAACAGGGGTTCCTGGCCGAGGCTATCCCACTAAGGTCCATGGCTCAGCGGATCTTCCTGATGATGAAACAACTCCTGACACTTGCAAAGCATGTCAGCTAATCAGGGCCTCGGTGTGCCCAGCCCTGGGGTTTGAGGAACAAAGACACACACTCAAGTACTACATGTAGTTGGGGTTATTGTCAAGATTACTGTGGGCTGTAAAAGACAATAGGTAGAAGATACGGGGGGTCTGGGACCCCTGACTCATCCTAGCAGCATCTCAGGAAGTGCACTTTTTGTGTTTGTGTTTTGGTGATGCTGGGAATCAAACCCAGGGCCTTGTGTGTGATAGGCAGGTAATGTACTATTGGATCAGATCCTCCACTCGTTTGACTGCTTGAGATGAAGTCATGTTATATTGTCCAGGCTAGTTCTAATCCCTGGGCTCAAGGAATCCTTCTGCTGGGGGTTGTGACACACATCTATAATCTCAGTGCTCAGGAGGATGAGGCAGGTGGAACATGTCACATTTGGGGCTGGGGCTGCATAGTAAGTTCAAGGCCAGCCTAAATTACACAGTGAGACCCTGTGTGGATGGATAGGAGGAGGGACAGATGAAAGCATATGAGCCACCTACCTCACCCTTGGGAATATTTGGGCCTATAGGTGCATATCCCATGCCTGGCTTAACAAGTGTAGCTTTTTTTTTTTTTAAATCTACCATTGATAGTTTCTTGCTCCTCTGTGTGCCAGCAGCTGCTCCAAGTACCCAGCTGGGCAGCCCACTCTGCTACAGGAAGTTCACACAGGGCCAGAGAGGCTTAAGTATTACCAGAGCTCAGTACCAAATGGGACTTGTCCTCAACAGGCCTACCATGCAGATTTATTCAGGTCTTCACAGAAACAACTCAGTAGGTTAATATTTAGGATTCTTTTGTCCATCCCTATCTATGATGCACGGGATAGGATGGACAGATGAGGTAGGTGGCCTGGGATGCAGTCAGAGAGCTACCTGGCAGGGTGGCAGGGCTGGACTAGAGATGTCTTAGAGCTCAAGCACAGTGCGTGGCAATAGTGTGTAACAAGTGTTTTTCTGCCCTTGTTAGTAGTTAGGCTCCACAGTGAGAAGGAGCTGTACGGCAATCTGTCCCCTGCCTTGCGCATGCATGTTCCTGTCTGCTGATGCACCCCTGAGAGGGCACTTGCTGGCTGGGCCCCTGTGGTCATTGCAGTCTCCTTTCATAATGGAAGAGGAAGCTGTGAGCTCAGAGCAGGCTGTCATTTGGAAACAGTCTTCACATCTGTTTAGCGAAAGGGCCTATCTCAGAATGGGCAGGGAATTTCTGGAGGCAGACAAGGTGCTATGGAAAACCAGCAGTTGGTTTCATCTGCTGTGTCTTGTGTGGGCAGAGCCCTCTGACCGAGAAGTCTGCCCATCATAGCCACAGGGTATTTCCACACTAGCCCCAGCCAAAGGGCTGCACTTTGTGGGGCAAGTAGAACCACAAGATGCTGAGCGCAGCGTCAGATACTACAGGAAGGCCTAATGAACCCCAAATCAGGCCAGATTTTGAGATCTCTCAGGAGGCTCCAAATTTTATATGGCAATCCACAGAGGGCAAGAGAGAAAACGGATAAACAAAACAACCCAGCCCAGGATCTGCTGCCCAGAAGGCTAAGAGATCATCTCAGAGCACATTATGCACTGGAAGTTCACCAGGATGGCAAATACAGCACCATGCCAAAAGTGTCCAGGAGGTGGGCTACCACTTCTTTT
>PVKA01002676.1:82669-121361 GCA_004027165.1 Ctenomys sociabilis | reverse complement strand
AAATATTAGCTGTGGAAGAACAAAATTAAATAGCATCTCATTTCACATTAGAAAGAAAACAGAAGGACCAAGTATGTAAGAAAGTAGACTAATTAAAGGACTGAAAGAAAAAGATCTATCCTCTTTGAATTTTATACTTAGCAAACATACCTTTGAACACTAAAAGTAAAATATTTTCTAGTTATACAGACTTGAAATATTTTAATACTCCAGACGAAGCATATAGGAAGTAACAAAGAGCATAATTCAAAAGGCAAGAATAGTTGCATATGCTCTTGGATGAACATTAAAGAGCTCTCAAAGTGATAGTTCTGCAGGACTGTATAAAATATATTAGATGAACCCTTATTTAAAAGGTCATTGAAGATTTCTATGAAACAGTACCAATCTTATGTCTGGTTACCCAGGTTTTTTTTTTTTTTTTCACATATATATGTGTGTGTATGTGTGTATAAAGGACAGGGAAGAAGTAATATAAAGTCAACAGAAAATAGAAATATACTTTTTAAAGTTTCTAATACTTGGAGAAGATATCATACAATGTCTTTTACATAAATTGTAATTCAAAGATATAGTATAAATCTTAAAACAAAAATTAAGATTAAGCAATATTCAGAAAATGAAATACTAATTAATTAAAAATTAAATGTTTCAAAACAATTGAACTAAGAAAAAGTTTTCATGATAGTAAAGAAATACTAAGAATAAAACATAAGATAAATGCTGGAATGACAAATAAATGGCCATCACTTCTGACAGTTTGGGGATAGGATATCGCACAAAGTCCTACTGTGTTGTGGACATGGATAATGACCATGACACTTACTGGTGGCCAGGTGTCATTTGTGGGACTGAGCTACAGCTATTTCCTTGAAATCCACCCTGCAGACCCATATGGAATCTTGACCCATAAGGTGCAAGAGAAGTCCATTTGTAGAGTGTGCTGATGGAAATATTTTGCTGCTGTACACAAAAGAATAACTGAAAAACTACTATTGTATACCTCTTATTCTCCTGTGTTTGTTTGCCCTATTTGGTGGGTTCTTTCCATTCTCGCTCATGGGGTTGTGATCATTTTGCTCCCTCTCTAGAACATCATTTAGTACTCTGTGTAGGCTTGGCTTTGTCATCATGAAATTCTTTAGTTGTTCTTTGTCATGGAAGTATTTTACTTTTCCATTATACTTGAAAAAGAGTTTTGCAGGGTATATCAGTCTGGGTTGGAATTTGTTTTCTTGCAAGACTTGAAGTACTTTGCTTCATGGTCTTGCCTTGATGGTTGTGAAGAGAAATCTGCCATTATTCTGATGGGTTTTCCTTTAAATGTGATCGTATTGACTCCTTCCTTCTCATTGATGCCTATTAGTCTCACATTGTTCATCTTTGCATCGTCTTGCAGGTGTTGAATTATTTTTTCCTGCATCCTAGTTGTTTTTAAGAGATCTTTGCTTACTTTTTCACTAGCTGCAATGATGTCTTTAATGTCATAGAGTCTATTTTCACTTTCACTCAAATGGATTTGCCAGCTTGTGACTGAGGTTTTAATTTCCTGTATATCACTTCGGATCTGTTTCATACATTCTATATCTTTCCTATATTGCTTATTCAGGGGATCCATCATTTTTATATTCTGCTCTATTTTTTTTATTAGTGTATTCTTTAGAAGCACTTAGTACTTCTTTGATTATAGTTATCGCTACATTTTTTACTTCAGGAATTATTTCTGATCTGATCTCTTCTATACCTTTCTGAAGTTGTTTCTTTACTTCCAACGCTATTATTTCAGAGATTTCAGGTGTATGATTTCCAATTTCCTCTATGCTGGTGTCTGCTGTATTTGTGCTGGGTGGACTCCAGCCCTGAGACTGCTTTTTGTTCCTTCTCTTTGTTATTCTGTATACCAGTGATTTTTGACCTTTGGTATAGAGCTTTATAGATAGAGTTATTGCCTTAGCATCAGGTCTGGATCTAGGAAGCTCAGACTCCTCCAGGTGGGTGTGGCTTGGGTCTGGCTGCTGTGCTCCTCTTCCTGCTGCAGCCTTGCAGGTGAACCCTTTGTGTCACTCTAGCAAGATGTTCTGTTCCTGAATCAGCTGGGTGGGTTTTGCCTCTAGCCTCTTTGCAGGGAGTTTTGCTGAAGGGTTCCACCCTGGGCCTGTGCTCTGGGTTGCTTCAGGACCAGGTGGTCCGGGCAGTCTCACACGCTGGGCCTGCACTCTGGGTCGATTCAGGGTCTGGAGGCCCTGGGCCGTCTCACTCACGTGCTGGGCCTGCACTCTGGGTTGATTCCTAATAGTGTCTAACCAAAAGTTATAAAAATTAGCCATGTTCTAAGGGCAGAATTTTCATTTTAAAGTTTCTTCTTTGTTATAATGATCTTTGTCTTTTTCTTGAAAATGAATTTTTTTAATGTATTTAGTATAGGGTCTACAGGGCCACTACCCAGATTGGACACTAATCCTGTTTTTAGCCTCCCAAGTGCTGGGATTACATGTACACCACCATGCCCAGTCTCAATCATTGTCTCAGTGCGCCCTGGAGTCAGGGCCTACACACACACACAGGCCAGGGATTAATCCAAGGAGCTATCTGCCTGCCCTTGAAAATGAATTTTCTTTTGGCTTATTTAAGCAGAGCATGAGGTGGGGGAAGCGGGTGGCATCTTGCTTCTCTGTGTGCCTTCCACTGAGCTGCTGAACCTCAGAGGGCGTCCTTTCAGGCGTTACCAGGGACTGTCTCTGGGTCTTTATTTTTCTGGAGATGCCTGCAGTTGTGGTGGTGACCCGTCTTCCTCTGATCGCCTGTGAGCGCCTATTGGTGCCTCACTTCGCTCCCTCCAGGAATGGAGGTGATCATGCACCTTCTTTAGAGGTGAAGACTTAACTGAGCGCAATGTGATTAGAACTGCGCCTGGCATGGTGGAGCTGGGTGCTGGCCCTGCTTGTGTAACAGGGGGCACACAAGACTGCAGGCTGGAGACGGATACTGCCCCACACTGAGTGCAGGAGCCACTTCACTGAATGATGCTAATGTGGTATAGTAAGTGTAGACACCTACTGGGTAACTCTTGATTTGGTTTTAATAAAATTTCAACTTTTTGTGTGCTGTGTTCAGAAGTTTTACAAAAGGAGAAATTGGTAGGTGTAATACTTCGCTTTCTTCCAGATTCTAGTTTTGGGGCCGGGGAGGTAGCTCAGAGGCATAAGCACCTACTTGGTAAGTGCAAGGGCCTGGGTCCTTGGCCCTGTATACCATGCTGGCCCAGATCTAAGCCCTGGGGAGGCTGAGACAGGAGGATTGCCGGGGAGTTCAGAAAAGCCTCGATGCTGCAGAAATGTCACAAAGCTAGCCTGCATTGCTTAGCAAGACCCTGTCTACTAACAAACAAACAAATTTAGTCTTGTTTAAACTGTCTCATATCAGTATGAATTAGATAATCTTTCAGAATATTTGCAAAAGTATTTAAGTTTTGTTTTGCTTCACATTTTATGAGTATTTTCAGTGGAAGGAAATTAGCAGTATAACTTGGTAATGTCAGGTCTTGAACCCAGAAGAAGAGAGACCATTCATTCACATAGCGTTAGAGGCAAGATTGTGCCGCACTGTCACGGATGAAGTAGGCTGCTGGCCATGGTCACTGTGAAGGTGCATGCACAGGAAGGTGACGTCAGGAGAGGCCGGAGGAGGATGCTGCAGAGTTCTATCCTTCCTGCTCTGCCATGTGGTGAGGTCCCTGGATCACTACAGGCTTCCAGGAAGTGTCCTGGTCCATCTTGAGGACTCTGGGGGTGTGGAGCCCCTGGAGCCTCCGCAGAAGCTGCCTCTGAGCCAAGTGCATGTGGAAGTGTCAGCTTGCTATGTGAGAGTGGAGGGAGGAAGGCCATAGTGTCTGGAAGGGCAGGGACGGCCTTTTAGGTCACACACCAGAGGTTACTGTCTCTGGAAAGCTGTGCTCCCTCTGTAGCTCTGACAAGGGGTGCTAAGCCTTTGTTGGTCAGTAGGGAGCGGACCCTCAGGCCTCCAGCAGAGGCTGGCTAGAAAGGTCGCTGCGTGTAGGCTCTGGAGTGGCTGTGTCAGCAAAGGAGTGAGCGTGGTGGGGGCTTTCCTGAGACCTGGTGAAAGGCTGAGGGGAGAGGTTAATGTTACCATCGATGCCAGGCACTTTGTAAACATCAAGTGACAGTACCTGATTTCATCCTTTTTTGTTTCCTTTCAGTGTGCACTGTACCCCACAGCCGAGGCGCTCACCAGGCGCCCATCAGGCGCCGAGGTTGCCCTGGCTGACTTTCCATTGGGTGCTGTCTGGTGCAGAGGGGCTGAGTAGAAGGGCACCCTGGGGCTAGGCCAGAGCCAAGGTCAATGGAGCACTTGCGCTCAGACCAGAAAGGAGTGGGGTCGGCATCTGTTTGGCTGGGCACTGCAGCCCAACCCCCTGCTCCCTAGTCCTGCTGCAGTGTTGGCCTCTGGAACCACTGCTTTGGATGGGTCCCCTTCCGCAGGGCAGCAGCTGATGGCTGTGCCTGCTCAGCGGGCTCCACTGCAATCTGCGTGTTAACAGCTGTCCACCCTGTGGCCACTTGACCAGGGCCTGCACTTCACCAGGGGCTGTGATAGGGGTGGAGGCTCAGGCCCTGCTGAGTACTGTGCCATGTGCCAGCCTGCCAGGGTGCTGCTGTGATGGGGGCTGCCGCTTCCTCCCAGCTCCCAGTGTGCCCACAGCTTGCCTGGTTAGACAGGTGCCATTGCAGCCCCGGGCTTACATGGGGCAAGCAGAGCCTGAGTTTATGGGAGAGGAGAGGTAAACTTTTGTTTACTATACTATACCTTCATGACCCAGTTTAGTCAGCTGAATCTTGGCAAGTAGCTGCTTTGGGCCCCAGACCCTAGTGAGTCATGGACGCCTCACTAGGAGCTGCTAGTGTAGTGGTGCGCGGTGATACGGAGTAGGTGGTAGCACGAGTGTCTGATGCTCTCCTGTAAGTGGATGCTTGTTCAGGACTTGGTCATCACTGGGGCAGCAGCAGGAGCCCTGTTGGGCCCTTCTCCATGAGTTCTGCTTCTCTTCTCTCCCTGGCCCTTTTATCCAGAGAGCAGCCCTAAGTCAGATGTGTGCCCCCTGGACCCCCTTTTAGATGAGAATAAGCCTTAATTCGGCACATTGTTGTCACAGTCAGCCCTGGCATGGAAAATCTGCTCTTTAGAGATCTTCCTGGCTGTCTCCATGCAGACTCTCATCATGCCGAAAGCTCAGGGGCAGCATGTCGCTCCCCTGCACAGCTGTCTCCTTGCTTGCCCCCAAGTACCATCTTTTTGCCTGAGCTCCTCTGCTCTTAGCTGGCTCCATGCATAACAGGGACTTTCTTTGTCTGATATTTCTTTCTCAGAACCTCTACAGCGTTTGTATTATGGTCAGCTAGCATTACTTGAAAAGATCTGTGGTGGGGAGCCCATATTACAGATGAGGAAATCGAGGCACGGGTAGACTAACCATTTACTGAGACTCATTCCGTGTAAATGTCCGGAAGGGCATAGCCTGATCTCATAACTGTGTGTCTGATGGAGGACTCCTGGGCTAGTGACATTGGGCAGGGTGCTGCTGTCTGCTCAGTGACGGCGGCCTGAGCCGGGCTCTTCTCAGTAGGAAGAGTGGGAGGAATAATTGCTGAACATCCAAATGATTTGGAAATTAGACACTTCAAGGGGGAGGTGGTCAGATACAGCATTCTGGGGCTGATGGGTTGGAGTGGATGGAAGTAGCTCTCCCCTGCTCTTTTTTTTTTTTTTTTTTTTAAATTTAGTACAGGGTCTGCAGGGTCTCACTGCGTAGGTGGGACTTCTGGGGATCCTCCTGTTTTACAGCTTCCCAACTGCTGGGATTACGGATGCACGCCACCACGCCCAGTCTCAGTCACCCTTCCAGTGCACCCCTGGGGTGGGGCAGCATGGCAGGTTAGGCTAACCGTCCCTGCATCTGCTTAAGCAGGCCCTTTAATCCTCTGAGCTATTGGGCTGGCCCTTCCCTGCTCTTGTGGACCTTAGCGCCGCGTCTGTCCCCCGTGGAGCGCCCGCGTGTCAGCTGAGGCTTTCCACTGAGCATCCCCTGCGCCTCCTTCGCTGTGTGGGCTGTGGCGCCGAGCCACTCCCTCAGTGTCTAGAACAGCCCCCCACCCCCCCGCCCCCCGTGCAGGGAACGGTGGTGGACGGAGGCTGCGAGGCGGCCTCTTCCGCATGAGCTCGGGCTGAGGGCAGGCAGCTGCTATCCAGCTGCGCGACGCTCCACACTCTCTCTGATAGGCCTTTGAGACCGAGCGCCCGAAGCGAGGCCGCCGGCCCGACAGCGCCCACTGCGCCCCCGCGGCACGGACCCCAGGCAGCCCTCGTCGCCTCCGCCGTCGTCGCCGAGCCTTGCTCTGGGGCTGGACGGCCCTGGCCGGCTCCGCAGCCGCACCTGCCCGGGCCTCGGACGCGCGGACGGACAGACAGGTCCGAGCACGCGGAAGGTTGCCATCCGCCTTTCCCTTGTACCTCAGCGACGTCAGTCCAGTCCAGTCCTGTCCAGTCCAGTCTAGTTCAGTCCCGGTCCCGGTCCCGGTCCCGTCCCAGTCCCAGTCCAGTCCAGTCCGTGCCTCAGCCTCGCCCTTCTGCGCTGACTGACTGACTGGCTAACTTTTAGCACCTATTTGTAAAAGCAAGTTAAATTCTATCAGCAATCTGCCAGTCTCTCTGAACTACACTGAGGTACATACCCTGCTCTTTTGTTACGGGATAGGTGTCCCAGAGTCACTAAATTGCCTTTGTTGGGCTCCAGGTTTCGATTTTATTACCTCAGCCTCCCAGATTGCTGGGATTATAGATACATATTATTATGCCTGTCTAAAATAATAAATTTTTGAAAGGAATAGATAACATTTATAAAAGGAGCTACTGCTGTATTTGTACCAGAGCGCACATAAATATTTGTGGGTTTAAAAGATATTCTAGAACCAACTGTAGACAGAATTATCTATGTATATTTGCGAAGTATGGATCATAGTACAGTATTTGTTTTTCACTGACCTGCATGATCATACAAAGCAGGTAGTAGTGTGAGGTAAATGTTAGCGCATAGTCACGTTTTGAGCCTTTCAGTTTGGTCTACAAGTGTTTCTGTACATCTGGTCATTTGAGCTCCTAGAGCGAGGAGTGCATTTGCCCCCCACTTCTCCCCTCCTGGCCATGCCCAGCATAGAAGTGCTTGGTGCTTGGGCTCAGCTTCGTTTGCTGACCGAGGCAAGCAGCTGCCTGGGACCAGAGAACCTTCTCTGGCTTAGCCCTTCTTCATGTTAATAACCCAAAACAAATGCGTTTTTGAAATTAACTGCTATATAAACGAAGAGTTTAAGCCCCTGAGAGCTGTGGTCTCAGGATTTTTACCAAGAGAAAAAGGAATTCAAAAATAGCACCTTTCGTGGTTGAATTGGATACCTTGTCCAGGCTGATGAAAGTGTGAATTGTTACAGTCTGAACCCCCTCAAGCAATTTAGCAGCACTTAACAAGTTCTGTAATGATGTTAATGCCTTTCACACCATAATTCTACTTCTGGGAATTTAGCCGAAGGGGGGAAAAAAAACCCTAAATGGGCATCAGTGTAGTTATAACATCAGGAACCTGGAAACAACCTAAATGTCCAACAATAGGGGATTGATTAAACAAAGCCTGAAAATGTGTGTAGTATATTTTTCTGCCATTAGGAATGGCAAAATGTAGAAAAATGGTAGAAAACACTGATAAGATAATGTAAGTTGAGAGAAATATAGCAGGCTCATGTTATATTTCAGAAACTATACACATTGTCCATATGTATTGTTTGGTGTGTGTACAAGTGACAGCTAAGGAAATAATAGAATAAAACATCTGTAGGTGATAATACTTGGAATTTCTTTTTTCTTTTTTTATATTTTCCAAATTCCTATGTTGTAATCAGGAGAAAACCTGTCATTAGAATTTTGTATTGCTTTAGAATGCCTTGTGCTATTGTACCTCATGAAAATGGCAAGAAGAGTCAGGTGGGGGCTGGACCTGCACTCTGCCCTGGACTCTGGGAAGGTGGCAGGACTGGTGGGCGGCCTCGCGGTGGTGGGCCTTGCTAGTAGTTTCTGCTAAGAACGCATCTTCTTTTAGGGAGCATGCCTTGTGCAGCTGTGCCACACTTGGATAGAAGCATAGTTTCTGTACAGTCCACGGTGACTGTGGTCTGTCCTGGACGTGGTGGAGATTCTAATGTGGTGGTAAACACTCTACCCTGCAGATATCCCTGAGATTCCAGAAAGCATCTCCTTCTGTAAAGCGCTGCAGATAGCTGACTTCAGCGGGAACCCTCTGACCAGGTAACTGTTGCCTCCCTCTCCACTCCTGAGGACAGCAGGTGTCCTTCAGGGGACTGCTTCATGCTGGCCACCAAAACCAGGTGTGGTGATGTGTGCCTGTAATCCCAGTACTGGGGAGGTTGACACAGGAGGATCACTATGAATCTAAGCTACGTAGGGAGACCCTGTACCAAATAAATAGATAAAACATTTTTTAAAAATCTGGAATTAACCTATATTAAGCATCAAACTATAGCAGAGAATATTTTTTCAAAAAGGAACCCAGAAAAACAAATAGAAGACTTTAATCTGGAGACTATCTCTGAAGTCTCCACTCTTGGAAAAAAGGGGCAGTTGTACAATTCCATTGTCTTTATTAGCAGATGTGTGCATTTGTATTGGGTCTCATTGTAGCTGCAAAAACATGCTTTCACTTTTAGTCACTTTTTCCGCTCTAAATGCTGCAACCATAAAAATGTTGAAACTGAGATTCCTTTATGAGTTTGAAATAATGTACCATGAAAGACACATTGTGCTTTGCAGTTTGAAGCCTTACTATTTGGTAGTGCTTCAGGGATGTAGAAAAAACTGCTTTTGTGTAGCATGGAGGGAGACATATAATTGTGGCAAGTGAGTGACATCCATGAAAAGAAGAATTAACAAAGTAGCAGTTGGCAGGGCTGTCAGCTGATCAGTTCTAAGCCACGCTTTGCTCTGGGTATTATAAGCTATGGGAAGAAAACAGAGCAAGCAGCTGCCCATGTTTTATTGTAACTTCGGGGTGGGTGGAGTTATAACAATTTTCTCTTTATCTTCTGTTAATCAACAAAATATTTTCATCCTTTGGCCCTTTAAGCCGCAGCAGCAGTGTACCATTTTCCTGAAAGGAGCACTTAGCAGATTTCATACCATGTTTTGCTTCTGTAGTTTTAGAACTTGTGTATCTATTCTTTTTTTAATTAATTTTATATCACTCTCAATACATGGGAGCCCCTGTACTTCCATTAGGTAGGCAGTGTATTTTTTCTCCTTATGAAGGTAATACATTATAGCATGACAAAGCAAACATGCTATTTATGGATGTGATTTTTATTAATTTATTTTTTATAATGTGATTTTTAGAAGGCTATTTCATTTACCATATAGAATTCATTCTGTTTGTGCTGTTTTAAATTGAACACATTTTTTTTTTGTCCTAGGTTGCCAGAAAGCTTTCCTGAACTACAGAATTTAACATGTCTTTCTGTAAATGACATCTCTCTGCAGTCTCTGCCTGAAAATATTGGCAAGTAAGTTTTCATCTGAATATAGCTTGTATCTGGGTGAAAGGATGCTTATATATTTGGCTCCACCCTCTTTGACTTTTGTAGCTCTTACTGTCTATGGAAAAAGCCATTTGTCCCAATCAGTATTACCTTCAGAACAGCCCCTCACCAGCTGCCTGTGTGTTTGATTCCCGTTGCCCCTAAATTTTAATAATTATAAAGTGTATTGCTATTTGTTATATTTTGTTTGCTGCATCAGGTTTTCATGGGTAGTGTTTGTTATTTGAAAACCCATAATTACAGTGGCCATTTCCACACTCACACTGAGGATGCCCTCCTGCAGCTGTCTCGGTGGTCAACCTCAAAGCCTCAGCTCCCCACTTCTTTTCTGGCTTCAATTCTGCTTAAAGCAGTTGAATGCTTTACGATGAAATACGTTCTTAGAAAGTTAGAGTTCCTCTCACCTTGTGCTTTATTTTTTAATGGAAATGTTCAATAATCCTCTTAGAGTAAGCTGCAATGTTCGTTAGTTCGTCTTTTCTTTTAATACCTATCCCTGTTTTTGTCGGTGTTCGGGGTTCCTTGTGTGTCTGCACTATCAATAATTGGTAGTGTTTTGTTTTATTTTTAGGTTTAATATGCTCTTGTTACTGCTGTAGGGTGTTTATTGATTGTTTGTTACTTGAAGTTAAAATTAATTTTTTTTAATTTTAAAGACAGTAATAAAAAATTAACAATGATACAGAATTTCAGAACAAGATGATAGGAATTGTCAGTGGCTATTATGTTGCATATTGTTATCTTCAAAGTAGTTGTTCAGAATACATTTTGATGCAAAATTGATTAAACAATATAAACACTATTTTTTTTCAATGAACTAATAGTAATTAGTAGTACAGTTATTTTAGCTATATTGTGTATATATATATTTCTTCCTTCTTTTCTCTTTTCCCTGCCTCAGTTATTCTTTTCTTCTTCAGCAGTTAGGGTAGTTGTGAAATTAAATGAAAGTTGAGAGCTGCATCTTCTCAGTTGTTAGTTCTGCTATTCTAGCAAGGAACTGTTATTTCTTTCTGTTGGAGTTAAGATTTCTACATGCTAGAGCCATAGTCTGTTTTCTGAGTACAAAAAGACTTTGTAGCAAGAAATCAAAGAACAAACTCCTGCTTGGAAAGGCTGGCAGCACTGAGGAGGTGCTCCAGGGAGTTGGCAGGAGGCATGGCTGCGGCATCCTGCCATGAGCGGGTGTAGCTGGGCCCCTGGGGACCCCCGTGGAGAAGGTACGCCCTATGTCTTGGAGCATTCCAGGGTGTTCTTTAAGTCACTTATGTGTTTAGTTACCAGACACCTTCTCAGGGGTAAGATGGTTTTATAAGCGTGACACATGTGCTCAGTATCCCCCAGGCTGAAGAGGGCAGGATACGGCCAGTGAGTGGTGGATGCTTACTGTCGTCTTCACATGACCTCAAGGAGTACGCTCACATAAATCTACCCCACCTGGAGCATCAGGGAAGGTGGGACCTGTTGCACCCTGGCTCCTCACGGGTGCTTGACATTAACCGGGAGAGCTATGGGGCTCCTCTCGGAGGCCAGGGCCCATATGGGCGGTTGGAGGGAGAAGCCTGTGTGAAGGACGAGCAGACTCGTCCTGCTTCAAGCTCAGGGAACCCAGGTGCCTGTTCCAGCCTGGGTGCCCTGCACCCATGGTGGGGTCCTTTGAAGACTGTAGAAAGTTGGTGGCAACACTGGGCCTGGAACACAGCTCCCCAGCTCCAGCCCCGTGCCACCTCTGTTCTGCTCAGCTGTACTATGAGTCAGTTGCAATTTCCAGGGTCTTTGGGGGCTCTGAAATTGTCTCAGTGCTCCTGTAAGTGGCAAGCCATTCTAATTTGTAAGCGGTCGTGTCCAAAGAACTTAGTGTTCATGTGCTAACAGCCTCGTAGCTGTTTGAAAAAACAGTGCATGTGAATTGAAAGAATGAAGGCTTTCACTCTGTTCCTAAGTCTCCCCACTTACTGCTCCTGGATGTGGATGCCTGTTGGGCATCGTCAGCTTCTGCCAGCTCATTTCCTCTTCCACGTTGATTCCACCCACTGCTTTTTGTCACATCAGTCACTGAAAACTGAACTTCGCAGGGGCAGGATGTCCTTGTCCCCACAGAGGAATGTAGCAGTACCTCTTGTTGAGACTGAACTGCTGGTGCTAGTGGCTCACAGGGAGCCAAACAGAGGCTGAGAATCCCTGCGTTGCCCCAGGCTGCCAAGCCATGCAGCACCCTGTAGTTTGAGGTGGCGTCCTGGCCATCGCAGCAGATGCGCCTTCCACTGTTGCTGTCTTCAGTGCTTGGACGATGCACAGCCTCACCTGTTGGGTAGGGGCAGAAGCGTTTGGTGTTTTATCTAAAATACCCATAAAGGAGCCACGCCTTATGAGTAGGTCCTGCCTCCACTGGGACTCTGCGTCCACATCCACCTGAAACCCCTGGCTGTGTCTGGACGAGGCCCCGGAGAGGAGACTGAACATCCCACAGCATAGGGCTCTGGCTGGTGGGTGCGCCCGGCAGGCACTGCCCCATGCTGGAGTGCAGGTCGGGCACAGTGTGGTCACATCACTGGAAACTATCGGTCTAGTGTGAAAAGCAAGTCGCTGAGTGCAGCTTCCTCTTGGCTTATGGTGGAATTGTATCCACATCAACCCCCTGGAAGTTGAAAATACCATCCATCAAAAAGGCATCTGGTGACATGGCACGCACCTCGGGGTGCTGCTGGTGCCCGCCGGCTCCGTGGCTGCCTGGAGCTGCAGGCTGCCGCGGCCGCTCAGTGTCCAAGAACGTCCTATCAGATGTCACCAGATTAGGAAAAGACCCAATTGAAAATTCGAAGTGTGGCTGAAGGTACATCACTTTTATACCATTTTATTTATTTTTTTTGTTTTTTTTTTTTTGCGGAACCGGAAATTGAACTCAGGTCCTTGCGCCTGCCAGGGAAGCTCTTATTCCACTGAGCCATCTCCCCAGCCCCCAACTTTTATACCATTTTAAAGTGGACGATTATAGGTTGGGCCTCAGGGACTGACTGTAGTAGAATCTTTGTAATCTGTTGTCATTGGACGGAAAGTGCTCGAGGGGATCGTTTGAGCCAGGCAGGTACACCAGCAAGCTCACTCTGAACTGCACATTTCTGTTTCACTGAAGTGTCCCAAGTTTGCTGACCCTTTTCTCTTAACAGCAGATAGCTTCGAGCGCCCCAGATGTTACTCAGGCTTTCAAAATACAGCTGATGCCCAACACAGAGTGAGGCATTAACCCAGTGGGTTTAAAAAACCCTTTTGTTGAAGTACCTTCTGACCAGTCTTTGGGAACAGTCACCTGGGCTCAGGCCGGATGGCGGTTTTATCGTTCGATTGCAAGACTTTGCCATCATGGGGAACTTTTAAGTATTAGTGTGTTGATTTAGTGCATGCACCTGGTTGATGATGCAGTTCTTCTTGGGAAGTATTTTTTTATCTTTTAAAACTGTTGAACTAAAGTAAACTATTTATGATTACTTGTTTTGTTTCCAAATTCAAATATGACTTTAGTCTCATTGCTCTAAGAAGAGCTAAAAGACTCTTGTGGCCTAAACATCTAAAACTATGTTTATTTATTTTTACTTTTTAGGAAAGGGTCCACAGGGTGTTCATGGTCTCCCTACTAGATTAGAGTCATAGTGATCTGCCTATTTACAGCCTCCTAAGAGCTGGGGTTACACCCTCAGTCTCAATTGCTGGCTCAGCATACCCTGGGGGCAAGGCTGGCACTGCAGGCCCAGGGATCCAACCCCTAGCCCCTGCACCTGCTTGCTGGTGCTTTAATCTGCTGAACTATTTTGCCAGCCCCTTAAAACTATATTTTAAAAAATAAATTTTTTTTTGTAATTTAGGGAAGGGTCTACAAGGGTGTTCAGGGTCTCACTACTAGATCAGATTCATAGTGATCCACCTGATTACAGCCTCCTAAGAGCTGGGATTATGGGGGTTTGTGCTACCATGCCCAGTCTCAATTGCATCTCAGCAAGCCCCAGGGGCATGGCCAGCACAGAATAAAAATACATTTTGTTTTGTTTTTATCTTGTATAAAATTTTATTTTTATGTATAGTTTATGTACACTATAAGGACATATAGGCATCCTTTTAAATGTGCGGAACCTGTCACATTGAAGAGAGTGCTTAGGAGTTAGCTGCATCCCACACTGCTGGTCTTCAGATTCTACTCTTCTGGCACAACGGCTTCCACGGAGGTCGCCTCCCCAGGGTGTTTGATAGAGGTTGTCCAAAGGCTCAGGGTGGTCTCTGGTGACTCATGTGTGCTACTGAAGCTTTATTTGTTAGCTTTCTAACTTTATATATTGTGGCTGCATGAAAAAAAGTCTGCCACAGATATCTGTCTAGTTAAGTTTAGAGACCACAGACACTTGGTAATGCTTAGTGATTGTAGCAGGGTACAGCGTGGGATTTTAATGTTGTCGGATCCTGATAAGCGCTCTCATATGAAGAACGTACCTTCGTCCTCTTTCCGGGCTGGCTGAGGATTGTCTTTCTTTAATGACTGCATTCTCTTTGTCACACTGTCTCAGTGATTGGGAGTTGGACTGGATCCCAGACATGCCGGTTCTTCGTCTCCCCGAGCAGCGAGTGCTTAGTCCTTCACCTGTACAGAGCTCAGTTGTGCAATGTCTGTTTGTGTGTATCTACTTGGTTCATAGGCCCAGGTCGCCCTGTCCTCTGAAATGCGGGAACCTGGCTTGGGTCACCTCTCCTGGCATCTGGCTGGACCCTGGCACTGCTCTCTTGTGCTGAACCAGGAGCTCAGTGCAGTGTCACTGCCCATTCTGCTTGCTTGCCTCAGGACTCTACTGTTGTCTGATTAGGGCCCAGGAAGCTCTGTGCCAAAACACAGGAACCAAGTCCCGCACAGCCCGCTTTCTGTTCAAATGTTGTAGACTCAGTTTCTATTTAAAAAAAAAAAAATTGTCACATAAAAATTGTAAAACTTTCTAATGCACAATAGTTATTATGGCTTCATTTTTCTGACATAAAGAGTAATTATGGAGAGAAAAAGTTATTTTTAGTAAAAAAAAAAAAATACTATGCCAGAAGAATGGGTAGCCTCTCCTTATTTTAATAACAGTTCTGACGTTTATCGCTTTTACTTTTCTGCGTTGCTGCAGGACAGTGTCCTGCTAGCTCAGGGAGCAGCTAGAGCAGCAGGCCCAGCTCCGAGTGACAGAGGTGCAGGAAGGTCCGATGAGAGGCCGGTGCTCTGAGACTCAGCCTGAGCCGGCCGGTGATCGCTGGGCCTGGGAGCTGGCTGAGCCATGTGCACCTCCCGTGGGTACAGAGCTGCTGCGTGAGCTCCCCCTCTGCCCTCAGGACCTCGTGTTTCCTTCACAGCCGCTCCTGCCAACAGGCCTGCAGAGCTGTCCTCTTTTTCCTGGTCTCCTTGCCTTGTGGACATGTGTGCAGTTGAAACTTTTTCAGATCCTTTGTATAAAATGTTGGGGTACAAGTAAGTGAAGGGCTTTCTCTATCAGTGGAGGTGCCATTGGGCCCTGAAGGGTGGAGGTGGGTGTGCATGGGTGTTTAGACAGTTTTGAGCCTTGAGCAGGCTTTAGGAAAACTATCTGGATAGGAAGTTAGATTTTTAAAATATACCCTTGAAAATGGCGCCCAGCTAGACAACAGCTTCTTAGTTCTTAGTGTCCTGTTGCTGAAAACCTGTCGTGGCCCCGCTGGTAGAGCCAGAAGGGGTGTTTTGTTTTAAGGAGCTGTCAGGTGCTGGTGTAATGCATGAATCAGCATTTGAGTAAGCAGTGGAAGCATTTTCTTCAGATCATTGGATTGATTTCTACTCTACAACTTCCTAACACTGTAATTGTACTTTTCAAAAATGAGTCACCCTGTAGTGACATAGTGACATAAGTTCTCATGAATTTATGAAAAATTATTTAAGTTCATAAATGAAGCAAGCAAGACTGTAGGAGCCAAGATCAACATATGAAATTATTTTTCTTTATGCACACCAGAATTAAAGGTTCTACTTACAAAGCACCAAAAAGAGAAAGAGACTTAGGAGGAAATTGAACACAGGAAGTATATGAAAACGGTCAAGGAAGACCTTAGTTAATGGAAAGGAGTACTCCTACATACTTTTCTACATGTGTTTTTGGATTAGGAAGCTTAATATCCTTAAGGGTGCAGCACTTCTCAAACTGATATCCAGGCTCAACTCAATTCCTGTTAAAATCTTACCAGACCTTTTCTTGGGAATTGAGAGTCTAAGATTCACATGGAAATGTTCAGAGGCCCAGAGTATCAAAGAGCTTAGGAAGAGCACATGGGTCATATACTTGCCAGCTCCGAACTTTGCAAAGGTGCCATAACCAAGACTGGCTGGGAGTGGTGTGAGGGTAGGCCCACAGATGTAGAGAAGAGTAGATTATCTGGGACTAGCTCTCTCCTTTATGGCTCACTGATTTTGACAAGGTGCCAAGCCATTTAATGGCAAAGGGCAGCATGTCCTGACGTTCTGCTGGGATAACTGAATGCCCACAGGCAGGCAGGGATGAAGTGACACCCTTGGTTCATACTGCATGCGTCACCCCAAGGGGGAATAAGAGGTGCAAGCTTAGGCCTAAAGTTATAGATCTCTGGTCAGAAAACATAGAAACGGGGGTTGAAAAGGAGTTTCATAACAGTGACACCAGGAGTTTGTGCATTGAAAGAACAGCATGTATACATTTGCCTTCAAAATTGAAAATATTAGCACATCTAAAGACACTATCAGGGATAGAAAGACAATCCACAGGAGGGGTTCCAACACTGAAGTTATCTATCTGATGAGGACATCATATCCAGAACATGTAAAGAATGCTTGCGAATCACCAAGAAAAGGACAGTGCAGCTGAAAGTGGCCGTGAGGTGTGTGTGTTCTGTGGAGAAGCCTGCAGGACCTCCGTGGAAGGTTCCAGGTGGCCACTGAGCGTCCAAGGAGATAGGGGCCACCTGTCCAAACCGCAGCGGGCGCCCCTTTATTCACATTAGGAATGCTGGGGCTGGAAGGCGAAGATAACTGGGGACATGGTGAACTCAAAGCCGTTGGTGGGTGCATATTTTGGTGCAGCCCACTGCAGCGTGGGAACGTCTTCCCGTAAAAGGATGAATTTAGCTGTTGCGTGACCCAGCAGCTCTACTTCAAGTTTTGTGTACCCCAAGAGCTGGGAACACAGGTCTGTGCAAAACTGTTCATGAATGTTCATAGCAGCATTACTGACATGGTTAAGAGGTAGGAAGATCTCAGAATTTACCAATGGGAAGTAGAGAAAGTAAGAGTTTTAGATCCACTCTATGGAATATTATTTGGACATAAAAGGAAGAAGTATTCTTGTGTCCTAAAACATGCCTGGACCTTGGAAGGTGACAGAAGTGTGGTAAGCACCACATGTCCAGTACATTTACACAAAGTGGAGTCCAAGTTACAGAAATGAAAGCGAGCTTAGTGGTTGCTAGAGGCTGGTGGTGGGACAGGAGAAGGTGAGGAATGGCTTCCTATGAGAACGGATGTTCTTTCTAGGGTGACCGGAATTCCTGAATCAGATAGTGGCTGCGTTTGTGGAGAGCCTGTACGCTGTGTCCAGCTGGATGCCGGCCTACTTTTCTTGCACATTCTCTATCTGACTTTGTGTTGTGTGCTGGGTCACTTGTGTAGTCAGTTGGACCTTATGGTTGAGCAGGACAAAGGCTGGTCTTCAGAGAGCACAGAGCAGGGTGAGTGGAGCCTGGGAAGCCGCAAGCGCCTTCCGAGGACCAGCAGCCATGGATGGTGCCCGCCACTCCGTGAGTTCTCTGCCTCCAGTGATGAGAGAGTGTTGCTGGCTGTAGAGCAAGCAGGACAGCCTCGGGCTTGCTGGCAGATGAGCTGCACGTGTGGTTCTGATTTTGTCTGCTGCCTTTGAGAAGCGTGACCTTCATGTGTGTGGCTTGAACCAGGAGAGCCCCAGGCCTAGTGCTGGGCTGGTTCCTGTGTGGGAGGCTGAGAGGAGAAAAATCTCTGAAACTATTACTGTATCTGATGTGTTTTCTTTGAGGCTTAGTTTTCAGGCCTGGAGAATAGTGTAAAATGTTTATTGTTTCAGAAGCAACACAGGCTTTAAAAAAAGCTTCCCTGAGAAAAGCTACCGAAAGGAAACCTGTAGCCAGAGATTTCTCAAATACTGATATGGGGTACCAGGACAAGAGAAGAGAGTGAGCAGCCCTGCTCCCCAGCAGTTCTTTCCCTGACCAGCTACTGTTGCCATAAAGCTCTGTGTTTTCCTGGTCCTGCTGTAAACTGCTATCTGCTGTATCTGTCTTAACTTAATTTACTCTTTATTGTCTTAATGATTTCAGTCACCAAAATGGTGAGGAGAAATATCCAAATGGATTTAAAAGAGGTTTTAACACATAGCAGAGAACAGATGTAAATTCCTTAAAGTAATCATCTATCCCGAAACAGATTCCTAAAGACACAGTTGGCCTGCGTTCAGGGTGCCGAGCAGCGCAGCTTCAACCCTGCTGTTACATGCCCACGAAATGCAGAGGGCGCTCCAGATGCCCCCCACAACATGCTTCCTGGTGCTCCCTACCTGGCACAGGCGCCTGGAGCCACAGGCAGGGTGGCAGCCGCGCTGTGCACTCTTTGCTACAGGAGGATGAGGTCATTTGGCAGTGTCACGTTTCCAGACACTGAAGTTGAGGGTGAATTGTCTGTGCGTAATAGACTGGTTAAAAAGTTGTCGGTATATGGAGCTGGGGAGATAGCTCAGAGAATAAGCACTGGCCTGGCAAGCACAAAAGTTGTTGGTATAGACAGTGAGATTCTATACAAGTGTAAAAAAAACCCAAAACCCTGGCATGTATCAGGTAAGAAATAAAAGAAAAATCTGCTACTTGAAGAAAGCAAGGTGACTGTGTGTGTGTGGTCACATTTCTAGTGAAAAAAATGATGTATGTTCATACCTGTTTATCTGTATAAAAGAAAATTCTAGGTGAATTCATAAGAAATTTCCTTACAGTACAGAGGAAAACAAAATTTTGTAAGAGAATAGAATAGCAATAGTTCATACACTGCACATTGTCGTCTTCAGAGTAGTATCTCAAGAGCACAAGGTACAGGCTGAAACGTTCTCCTGATGCTATTAGCACAAACCTTCTTTTTCAATGAACTAAGAGAAATGTTTTCATGGGTGGTTTCCTTTGAGAATGGTCTTGGTGGGGAAAGCTATGGCCATGGGTTCAGAAGCAGAAGGAGGTCTTAACTGGCGCCCAGTGGGTGGCCAGAGACGCAGATAGGCTTGTGTGCGTGGCTTGTGTGGCCACGCTGCAAAGCTGACTCACCGGCTCAAAAATGGAAGAAGCAGGATGTCGTGGTTGACAGTATAGGTTCTCCAGTGGCTGGTGCTCTTCCTCTTCGCAGTTGTGAGGCCTCATTAGGGTCTGTACACTTCAGTTTTCCCATCCATAGTTAATTCTGATGAAGCAGTTCTCACAGCAGCTGTCATCCAGTAAATTGTCATTATCAGTACTAGCAATAGGGCTGTGAGACCAGTGGTTCTTACATTGCGTCTTAAGTTCAGATTTCTCTTTGTCACATTTGTCAAAGCCTGAATTGGAGTGGCAGATAAAGGCATGTGGACTTGGGGCTTTTCTTGTCTCAGGGCTTGGTGATAACGAGCTCAGGCTCTGCCAGGCCTGGAATAGGCTAGAATCCCGTCCTGACACTGCCGAGGCCTGTTCTTTGTGGGGCTCTCGGGGGCACAGATGTTTGGATTGAAAGGAGTAGGGTACCTTGGTGGGGCAGACACTGTCCTGAAGTTTTGATGGAAAACACTGTATTCTGAAAGGCCAAGGCAGAGATCGTTCATTTTCGTATGATGTCCCTGTCCTGCCACGCATTCACATGGGTCCTTGTCCTGCCAGTGGTCGCGGCAGAGCCTGGAGAAGCGCACTCCTGAGTGGTCAGTGGAGGTTGTACACACTGGTCTGGTGCTGCCCGTGAGAGCCAGTGCCCCGGGTCTACTCCGGAATAGGCCTAAGGGTCCCAGCCTGGAATGATAATAGGTCCAGGTGGTGCGCCTAGCCCGCACACAGCAGGTGGCGTCTGTGGTTGAAGTTGTTTAGTTGCTTGCTAGTTCTTCTCATCTTCTGGATCACCAAGTATGCAGAGTGCATGGAGCTTCCCAGATGGGCAGAGCCAGCTGCCAGCTGCTGTCAGGAGGGTCAGCTGCTGAGCAGGGTTGCTTTCTGCCACGTAGAATTGCAAGGGCTCTGGGCAAGAGGTTAAAAATGGGCTCTGTGAGCTCAAAGGGCAGGGAGACGCGAGCCCGGGAGCCCCAGCAGGTAACTGCTCCTCAGGGGCTGGCGCTGGGTGCAGGCTGACAGTGAAGACCACACTTCTTTAAGTTAGCGGGGAAACATCGCCTAAGTAAGGCTGTTAATGTTTAGCGTTGTAAGATTACAGCAGTGTAACACCCCTTTTTCAGCGGAGTGTGTAGCACATGCCTGCACTCAGCTGCATGGGAAGCTGAGCTCAGAGTGTTGCTCAGGCCTCAGGCTTCAAGGCTGGCCTGGGAAGCACAGGGAGACAATGTCTGAGATAGTAAATAAGTAAAATAAAATAATATAAGTGATATTTTTTGTTGAATTTAGTACTCCTCCATCTGTATGTATTTCCCCCACTCTCTAAAGAGAGTGACAGGTTTTGTAGCCAGAGCCTTTTTACCTATTAAGAGTATATTACCTTTGTGCTAGCAGAGTAAGGAAGGAGTGACTCTGTACTTCTCCTGGCATTTTAGCAGGTTTTTTTGCTCAGGTTTCTTTCAGTAGCTATGGCTGGGCCTTTTACCTTAAAGGCAAAGTTTAAAAATAATTTTTAAAAGTTACCTTCTTAAATAACACCTAAAGGATGAGGCCTAGAGTCCTCTGGTTGGCCGAGATCATGCACTCCCAGTGGCTCGGGCGGGCCAGACTTGCATGGCTTCCCTCCTCACTCAGCCTTGTCTCCTCACTGCGTCTTCTGAGTGGTAGTGTCACTGGTCGCCTGTGAGATGTCCCCAGAGCAGGGTGCCTGCCGTCTGGGGCTCAGGGCCAGAGGCTCAGACCCAGGAGGCCTCAGAGGCTTGGTGCGCCACAATTGGCGGGCTCTTGAGTGCTTGTGGGGTGCCCCACAAGTAAAATGTTTGAATTTCCTTTTATCAGCAGATGTCCTTTACTTTGTTAGAATAGGAGTGGAAGTCATGAAAGATAGATAGATAAAACAACACTCCTACCAGCATTTAAAACAATCCAAATGCGAAAGTAGTCAGTGGCTGACCACTTCCCCCACAGAACTTGCAGGGGTCACTCGAACATTCAGAGCTGCAGACACAACCCTGTGCTCTAGGGTCCTCTTTTACTCCCAAGCCTTACGTGTCCCCATGCCCTTGCACATCAGCTTTCACCTTTCCTGCTCCTGCCCTTGTTTTTTCCAAGCCATTTGTCAGGAGAAAGATGCTCAGTCACTGCACCCTTCTGGTGACTTCCCTTTGATTTGAAAAGTGCTGGTGTTAAAGTCATAATGCTTGTCATCAGGGATTGAAAAAAAAATAGAGAATATGCATGAATGTGTTTTGTTTCCTCTGGCCTCAATGATACAAACGATTAAGTTTTCCAAAGTTAGATCAGATACAGAGTTTGTGTACTCCATAGGATAATTAAAACACATTTTTGGGCAAACAATATGGACTATCCACTCGAGTCAGGTGGACATTTTCCAGAGTTATAAAACCAGCTTTGCTATTACATGTGACTCCAGCTTATTTGCTGAAAGGAGGGAGGATGAAGGATTAAGGCAGATTAGAGTGTTGGGATAATATCTGACTACTTCTGTGTGCTCAGAAATACAATTCCTCCAAATGTGGATGTTGCCATGGTGACATTAGCAGGCAGGAGTTTGGGTTGGTGTGATGCTCAGGTGGCTGCGGAGGTGATGAGGGACCGCTTCTTCTGAGCCGTACTGAAGAATTCGGGAATGCCAGGGCTTCTCTGGTGGCATGGTGGTGCCTGTCGGCTTAGATGCTGCTCATGTCTGGGAGGACATCTGTCTCCCTGCATGTAGTATTCTGGGCTATGCGGGGGCAGCAGGGAGCAGCTGCACACAGCGCCCCTCCAGGATGCAGGACCGATCCCCGGAGCAGTGCGGGGCGTGGGTGCACATCCTGCAAGCACTTAGCTGCTGCCTTAGCGCTGCTGCTTCTCTGGGGACCTTGGGCCTCATGCAGAGCATTTGGGCCCCTTTGAATAGGGCTGGTGTCTCCCTGAGGCTAGGAACAAGTGCTCCAGACTCCAGATGAAAGGCAGAACTGCTTTTATTTATAACAACATGTTTTCAGCATTCTGAAGTTGAGAAGCTTGTGTTCAACCTCTGTCCTTAAAATGTGTCCAGTATTGGGGGACAGGGTGTCATGTAGTCATGACACACTACACTTTTATTGCTTGTGTTACTATTTTAATACTACAATTCAATTTTTTTATTTTATGTATTTGGTATAGGGTTTCACTATGCAGCTCAGACTCGTAGTGGTCCTCCTGTTTTCAGCCTCCCTGTGATGGGATGACAGACATGTGCCACTGTACCAGGTCTCGGTGGCTGGCCCAGTGTGCATGGGGCTGTAGGGCCGGTGCAGCATGTGGTGCAGGGATCGAACCCCAATCCCTGTGCTTGCCTAAGCAGGCGCTTAGTCCCCTGAGCTAGCTCATCAGCCCCAACACTACAGTTTAGAGGTAGAGATTAAGTGGGTGTGTTGAGGATGGTGGCAGCAGTGGTTAGCTTGCCCCTGGAGGAGACATACAAGCCTGCATGGAGAGTCTGCTCCAGAGGGTGAGTGCGGCTGGGGGAGTAGGAGTTGTCTCAGGAATTTTCCTCATACTTTGTCCATCTGTTTGTTTCTAGTCTGTATAACCTGGCTTCCCTGGAACTGAGAGAGAACCTTCTTACGTATCTGCCTGAGTGAGTCTTTGAGCAGTTTTTAATGTCAACAGAAGAGTCTGTGTGTCCTTTGGATTGGGGGGAGGTGCCCACCTTCCTGTAGTAATCCTTCCTGTGCTGTATTTATTGCCCTAAAAAATTCAAGCGGATGAATCCTCCTTCTGAAAACTAGTCCAAGGGAGGAATGCTGTGCTTCCCAGCAGGCCTGAGTCTTCTCTAAGCATTTGTTTTGCTTTATAAATAGCTCTCTTACCCAGCTACGGAGACTAGAAGAACTTGATTTAGGAAACAATGAAATATATAATTTGGTAAGTCTGATCAGAGAGCCATCTGAATGTGTCTCTGTCCTTGGTTATGATCCCAGCCTATTTTGGGAGTGTTCTGAGTTCGCCTGTGGAGACAGCATTTCTGTCTCGGGAACGCCTGTCTTGGCACCCTGGAGAATGGGCTAGTGTTCCCCGAGGTTAGGAGTTAGGATTTGGGTGTGGAGGGAGAGGACTAGGGGTCTGAGTGCCAGTAGAAGCTGCTGGTGTTCTTGGGGAAGTTGGGAGCAGTCCAGGAAAGGGGCTGGGGGTGGGGCCTGATTGCCAAGAAGTTACTGTCATGGCGCCTGTTACTCTGGGACGGTGTTCTAAGGTTCCCTTTTCTTCCAGTGCAAAGCTGAGAAGTGGGCTTTGTGGTCACAGAGTCACTTTTGCTTCTCTCTCTAGCCAGAATCGATTGGCGCGCTCTCCCATCTGAAAGACTTCTGGTTGGATGGAAACCAGCTGTCAGAATTGCCTCAGGTAAGTGCAGAGTTCAGCCTCCCCCAAACAGAGTGGCAGTAAATCCATGCAGTTCCTTGTGCTTCTGCATGGAGTGTTTAAAAGAAGAATTTCAGAAGCCAGCAGCATTAATTGAAAAAGCACATTTGGAGAAATATATTGAGTGTTCAGCATTCTGAAAATTGAAAACCTCAACCCACCATTTCTAAAGATAGTAAATACATCTTTTAGTTTGTGAAGTCTATACTTTATTGCTGCCCAAATATTAACTTCAAGCCCAGCAGATTTATAAATTACCCTGCAAATCAAGACTTACGGTTGAAGCAGTATTCATTTCTGCTACTCTTTGTGATGTGTTAAATGCTTCAGGATAATTCTGACTGTTGCTTGCCCTGTAGTATTTGTTGTAAAAGCAACGTTAAAGCCTTTACTTCATGTTTTTTCCAAGTACAGCTGGTATGTTCTGGTACTCTGGTTTTGCCTACTGGTGCCAGGCCTTGTTGCAAACATGGCGGGGCCTGGGACAGACTCCTTGGCTCCTAGCCAGCTCTGGCCTAGGGCCCAGCGAGCAGGCTGCTTTCCGGCTGAATCCCTGGAACGCATAACTGTGCCTGCCTGGAGCACACTGGGCATTTCTGCCCTCTAGCCTTGTTGTGCCTTGTTCCTTGGTGTGTGCTGCAGCCATTCCTTACAGCGAGGACACACACTGTGTGAGGCTTGCATGTTAAAGTAGCTCAGGTGCTGCCCTGCTGGACTGCGGCTCCAGCCCGAGGGGCCTTGTGCTTGGGGCAGGGAACGCAGCCTGCATATGTGGAAGCACTCCAGTGAGAGTTTAGCTGTGGTCCTCAAGCAACACCGAGGTGAGCTTGTCACCTGAGGTGGAAGGGACTCAGAGACCAGGTATCTTCCAGAGATCTTGGGTGCACTGCAAGAGGGAGCTGGGTCAGCAGCTGTTGTGGGCAGGGTTTGGCTATTTATTTCTGTAGAAAGTGTGTGGGAAATCCTCGCTGAGGGAGGCTGGCTCCTTCGGAGTGAGAGGATGGGGCAAGTGCTGTGGAGTTACCAGGAGAACTGTAAAGCCTCAGCCACAGGACCTGCAAGGAGCAGGGGACACTGTATGGACGCATATAAACAGTTGTGCATGGGACAGCTAAGCCTAAGAAATTACTGCACCAGCAGTTCATGTTGGAAATGATTATTTAAAAATCCCATGTGTTCCCATAGTGTCAATGTGTATTAAACCAAGACTAAAGATACCTTAAAATCTCAGTTAGAATGATTTCCCTGTCTTCATTGATGATGGGAAGAAAAGGATAGAAACACAATGTTAAAAGGACTTGATAAAAAGTGGCCTGAAATTAGTGGAAATGTAGTCTGGTCTTCTGTAGATAGAGGATGTAGCAGCAGTGTGATGGGGCATATAAATAGGCAGGAAATCCGGAAAAATCGACTCAGATCAAGGGAGGGAAAGACCAGTGAGGGAGTTGGTGCTTCTGCAACCCCAGGGGCTGTGGTGTCTTTGAGTAGCGGGGTGGTGCAATTGTCTGACCAGATGGGCACCGTCCCCAGGAGGGAGAGGGAGAAGTCCTGTTTGTGGAACAGATGTGAAAAGGAAGAGCCAGAGCTGGCTTCCGAGAGGCAGAGGCTGGGAGCAGGCCCTTGAGACAGGGAAGCTGGCAGCTGGGTGGGGGAAGGTCAGGGCTGGGGTGGCGGGTTGGTAAGTCTTTGTGGAGTGGTGACTTGCTGGGGCACTGTCTTAAGAGGCTGTGGCTGTGTTTCCATTAAACACTGTGCTTTTCTGTCGATGTTAAGGATGCCGGTGGGTCTGCATGTTGTGGTTTTGCTGGGGAAGGGTTGCTTTTGGTGTTTGTGTTGTGTTGTGTTAACAAGTGAATAGCTTCTCATCAGAAGAAACCTGAGACCACCATGCACTGTGAGCTGCTTGTTAGTGGTCCATTACGAAGTGGTGGATCCAAGGCTAGCCTCCTTACTTTTCTCCAAATGTGTGGCATTGCACGCCCTTTTCTCTCTCAGTGCTGGTCTTCTCCTGTGTCCTTTGACAGTGGCTTCTTGCCTGTCTAAGCTGGCAGGTGTCGTGTCCCTCTCTGCTCCAAGTCTGCCATGGTTCAGCTTCTCACTTTGCTTGGAAAGGGCCAGAGTTTACCCTGCCTTCATGTTCAGGCCCATGTTAAAGATTACGGGGTTTGACTGTGAAAAGGTGTGCTAGTGGGTCCCTCTGTACTGCGACCTGTGTAAACCTGACTTTGTCTTTTCATGCTCTTGATGTAGGAAATAGGAAATCTGAATAACCTGCTGTGCTTAGATGTCTCTGAGAATAAGTTGGAAAGACTTCCTGAAGAAATCAGTGGCCTAACTTCATTAACAGATTTAGTAATTTCGCAGAACTTGCTGGAAACCATTCCAGATGGCATCGGTGAGTCCTGGAAGGGCCGTGCTCTGCAGGGCTGCCTGCAACTGTCTCCAGCCCTTGAACTGTCTCTGGCCTTTTGGTCACTACCCTTTGGTATTGAGAATACAGCTTCTTAAAGTCTCTTTGTTGTGGTTATTGGTCTGGTTTTTTTTTTTTTTTTTTTCTTCCCCGGGGATTGGGAGGGAGGCTTTGCCCAGAACTACATCCCCACCCCTTCTCATTTTTAGTTTGAGACAAAGTCTTGCTAAGTGGCCTAGAGGGAACTTGAACTTTCAGTTCTCCTGCCTCTGCCTCCTGGAGTGCTGGGACTGCAGAGGTCCATCACCACACCTGGCTTGTGGCTTGTTTTTATTTTTTATTTATTTTTGGGTGCTGGGGATTGAACTTAGGACCTTGTGCTTGCCAGGAAGGTACTTGTGCGGCTGGGCTGTCTCCTGGCCCTTGTGGCTTGTGGCTCAGATTTCCTGGGTCTGCTAGCAGTTTCAGGCATGGTCACTTCCAAGTGTCTCCGCATCCATCTGCTTCTCTCACGTCTCGTCCCGCTAGCCTCAGTCTGCAGCAGCCCAGATCATGGAGATGGTTGAGCATGCAAGTGGCCTCCAGGCATTTCTAGTCTGTACCCTAGATGGTCCATGAGAAGTAGCCCATGGCCTTGATGCGTGACCCAGGGCAGGCACTCCTAAGAGGAGTGCAGAATGGAGGCCCTTCCCAGCACAGTGAGGACTGTCATAAATATTCCATGTGATTTACTTTTAAAATAATCAGCCCACACACTTTTTTCTATAAAGGAACTCAGTCCAATGTGAGAAACTGAACATAAACAAGATACAAAGAGGTTGCTTCACTAGACCAGAGTCCCTTAGAGCTTATGAGAAGCTATTAACCATCCAGTTACCATAGGACTGTCCCTTTAACTTTTACTCAAAACATCAGACAAGCTTGGGGAAGACTTGCAGTAGTTGGAGAAGCTATGTGGCTCAGGACCGCTTCCTGTCTGGTGCTCGGTCAGAAAGCAGATGGTAGGAACGCAGGTGTCCATTGGGCTTTCACCAAGCTGGTTGGATAGTGGACAGGGACTTTGACTCTGTTTAGAAATGTTTGCCATGGCACCTGAAAGTAGTTGTAGAAACTGCACATGTTCTGACGCTTGGAAGAGGAGGAAGTAGCAGATGTGGGCCGGCTGACTTCACACGCTTGTGTGTGGACTTATTAAGTGGGAAAGATGAAAGGATTGTGTATCTCAGCCTCACTGAACACTCCCCAGATAGTGGTGACGGGTTTCTGTGGGCTGCTTGGTGAAGCCCAAGTGCCCCTCACTGGAGGAAGGGCTTGTAGGCAGGGGTGGGGCTGCTGGATGTGGAGCCCCTGCTGTGAGGGACCCTGTGCCACAGGCTGCCCCCTGCCATGCTGGGGGTGGGAGCCTTACTAGACTGTTTAAGTAGATTGTTGGTGCTGCTAAATAAAGCTTAAGAATCGCCCTGCTGGTACACATCTGATGGATGCTCCTTTTGTTGCCCACCATTCAGGCTGTGTCCTTTGTAGACTGTTTTCTGACTGGGTGAAGGTGTCCTGCCAACAGCTCATGGACAGTGACCAGGAGCCTCTGCCCCAGACAGAGTTTAGCCCCTGCCTTGACGCAGAAAGTGGCAAGGCCCACTGAGTCTGGTCTCCCTCCTCCCACGGGGTGCTGAGGAGGCTGCACTCGCACAGTCGCTGTCCTTCCTGAGGCTCCCCAGGCCTTTGGCCTTGGGTCACAGAACTCTCCCAGAGGGGTCTTTCCGGTGATTTGCAAGGAACCACTGTCTTAGCAAGCTGGGTTGCAGAGAGAGGGAGGTTCCCCTGTTCTCCGCAGCTCCTGCCTGCCCCAAGATCCTGGAGGGCCAACTGTTTGCGCTTGGAATTTTCCAGCTTTGACGTGGCATTTTTAGGTAGTGCTGCCTAAAATGAGTTGTTTCTAATTGTTGACTTTCTGATGTTTGAACAAATTATTTTAATTCTCAACCTTCTAAGTGAAAGGGGTAGTGTAGAGGGAAAGCTGGCTGGGGAGTGAGCAGCGGCTCACTCAGGGAGCCCTGGCAGAGACGGCAGAGGCAAGGAGGACACCTGGAACTAACAAGCTCACGTGCTGCCTTTGCAGGAAAGCTGAAGAAGCTGTCCATCTTGAAGGTGGATCAGAACAGACTCACGCAGCTGCCTGAAGCCATTGGGGAGTGCGAGAGCCTCACAGAGCTGGTTCTTACGGAGAATCGGCTCCTGGTGAGTGTGGTGTGCACACTGTGGAGGGCTGGCTGGTGCTGGCTTCTCCTCGTGTGGACTGCGAGTGGACACGGAGACCAGGGAAGCTTGGCAAGCTCCTGCCCTCTGCTCCTTGAGTATGGGGACTTGGCAGACCTCCCAGAGGTCCCTGGAGCAGTGGTGTGGCTGGAAGCCACAGTCCCTGGGTGTGCTTCTGGCTCTGCCAGGCAGCCATGGACCAGCCCCAGAAGCAGCTCCCTTTGCTGTCTCCCCTGCCGCCCCGAGGTCATAGAAGGGCAAGAGAAGACAGATGGGGGCAGGAGGCCAGGGCTTCCTTCAAGGCACTGCCCCTCTGTAGGCATGCAGGCTGACAGGGGCTGCAGGAATTTCCTCCTGGGCAGGGACCACGCCTGTGCCAGCAGCCTGTGGGCCACCCAGCTGGGGGCTGCAGACCCATGTGTCTGCTCACCCCTGGTCCTTGCCTCACCCCTCGCTGCTACTCCATCTTCTCCTGTCTGTCTTGCAGTTGTCTCCTGGCTGCTTTTTTTTTTTTTTTTTAAAAACCACTGTGCTTTTCTAGGCAAGCACTCCCCTTTGAAGAGGAGCGCTTTCTCCGCACTGTCTCCAGTCCCCGTTTTCATGTCACTACTGTTCTTTTTGCCCTGCCTTTCCTCTTTTTCCCTTTTCCTCCTTAAGCAGGGCACATGGTACTCTTTCAAGAAAAGAGCAAGTAAAGATGGCAGGAGAGGAATGGGTGCTCAGATAGCCATCCTGCGGGGGTGGGAGGAGCCCGGGAATGGGAATCAGAAGAGTGATACTGTCCCGCCCCCGTGTCCCCCGCTCCCCACCATGCAGGGCCTCTCTGCCTTGGCCTTGAAATGCCAGCTCACATGGGGCTGTGCTGCCTCTGCAGTCCTGAAGGCCACTGAAGGCCAAGGTGCTCTTGAAGTGAGGGCAAGGAGGCGAAGAGCAGCCATGCCTCCACAACCAGGCGGATCTCAGTTCCGAGACTTGGCCTCTGGCTTCGTGTCCTTGGAGCGTAGGCTCTCATCCAGGAGGATTCTGAGTGTGAGGTTCTGCTTCCCCCAGGTGACCCTTCCAGGTTGCTGGTGTTCGGAGGAGCTTGCTTCTTTTGCTGCAATTTAAGTCTTTGAAAATACCTGTTTTGCTGGGAGCCATATTAAAATATGTAATGAATTAATAATATAAAAATTATTTTAACAGACCTTACCTAAGAGCGTTGGAAAACTTAAGAAGTTGAGCAACTTGAACGCAGACAGAAATAAATTAGTGTCTTTACCGAAAGAGGTATGTGCCTTCAGAAAAACCACATGATAAGAACTACAAAAAAAATGATGGCATGGGGTCGACAGTACTGAAGGTATCTTTAATGTCTGACAGGCTTGCGGTTTGCAGGTGTGTGCATGAAGGCAGCAGAGGAGTGGTGCCAGGGGATGGTCCTGATGACAGGATGTGCTGGGAAGGAGAGCTGGAAGTGCAGAGTAATGGGCTGGCTTGGGGCTTGCTGGACAGAGAATGGGGAAGGGCTGCCTGGTGAGACTGCCCTTGCCACTCTGTGTACAGAGTGGCCACAAGGGGGTAATGTGGAGGTGGCAGGGGACGTGGGTGACTTCAGGTTTGGCTGTTGAATTTAATGTGAAATCAAACTCTGTCCCCTAAGCCATTGGCATTTTGAAAATAGACCTTGCTGGATGCCTGTTTCTGGGCCTAGATTTATCCTGGGTGGGTTTCTGTCCTGGGTGAGAGGCTCCCTATAAGGCCTGCAGCTGGGCTTCTTGTCACACTCCGTCCTTCGTACGGTAGCTGTGGGGCCTGGTGGTGACTGTCTTCCATCCAAGAAGGCCGATGTGCTGAGGATGTGGGGAGATTAAGCCAATGCCTGCTGCTTTCACACTGGAAACTGGGAGAGCTGCGTATCTTACAAGCAGTGTATCCTGGAACTAAGTTTAAGCCCCTTGTCCTGCCCCATCAGTGGAGTGCCTGGTAAGACTGCCTTGCCAGTCTGCCGATAAAATGGTTATTTCTTTGTGTGCCGCGAGCCCTGCAGGCACAGGTGTCTCCCTGTTTCTCTTTTTGACACTTTCCAACATCTGTCCTGGAATCATTTCAGCTGTAAGTTGAGGTTGTTCCTTGCTCAGGGCACCCCATTTTGGCTTCCTCACCCCTTTTCCTGTCTTGGTGGTGTGCCCACAGTGCCCAGCCTTCTCCTGGTGAGGTGCCAGCACTCCTGAGGGGAAGCATGGACGTACTGTCACAAGTGTGGCGCACGTGTACTCTGATGCATCTTGAATACGAGCACTGACATCTGATAAAACTCCCCCACAGACTGTCTCAGCTGAATTGGGACACAAGGTTCTGCTAATCAAAACATTTTGCTTCCAGCCTCTGAGCAGTAAACCCAGCACAGGTACACTCTGAGCCTTGATTTTGCCCTTGCTGAGTAGCAACTGCAGACAGGAAGTGGCGGGGCATGCAGCTCCTGCACAAGCATGGACAGAGGAGTGGGGTCTCCGCCGCCACCTGGCTGGATGTGCGAGTGGCTGACGTGTGTCAGCTCCCTGGGTCCTTCGAGGAGCTCAGGGCTTGGTGGTGTCCTTGTTTCTCAGGCTAGAGAGTGTTTAGGGCTCAGCACAGAGAGTTGGTAGAATTGTGCTGTGGAGATGCACCCTGCAGCTGGCAGAAAACAGGCAGCCCGTCCCTTGGGTCCAGCCCAGCGTTCTTCTGTCTGACCTCAAGGTAGGAGGGACCTATTCAACACAGAAAGGTCAGATTTACCTCTAGCTTGGATGTTTTATAAAGTTAAGGCAGTTTAGGAATATTTTTAAGGCAGATGTTAAGGAGGGTACTTTCTAGTTTAATGTTCCTTTGCTGTGAGTTTCACCCAGCCTGACTTCTCTGCACCTCCCCTACTCTTCCTAGGCACACGTCCTAGAGAAGAACTTCAGAAACTTGGTATCAGAAGTGGTCACCAGCATTTCAGCACTGGGCCTCTCCATTTTAAATGAGCAAAAGTCACACTCAGTCTCTCTGATTAGAGGGCTGTGCACAGCATGTGTCCTGTGTCAGTTTAAATTCACTAGCACAACTTTTCTTGATGAGAAAAGTGAAGATGAGACTGGGCGTGGTGGGGTGTGCCTGTAAACCAGCCCTTGGGAAGCTGAAAACTGAAGGCTCTTTGTGAGTTTGAGCTGCGTAGTGAGACCCTGTAGACCCTGCACAAAATATATATATTTTAAAAAAAGTGAAGATAGTGTAAAGATACTCCTAATTTTGAAGTGTGTTAGCTGTCCCACTTTGTCTATTTTCTGGGTAACTGAGATTAACTTTCTGGCGTCTAGAGTTTTATGAAGTCTGTGCGTTTTCATTCAGCCACAGGGTAAAGCAGACGGTGGCACTGCCTGGCACACCAGGGCCTGCTTCTTGCAGCTCCCCGGGCAGGACACTCTCCGGGCCCTGCCCCAGCTCTACCCCACCCAGAGAGCTGGTGTGAGTGCCCTAGCCTGACCCGGGGTGGGGCCCACAGGCAGGCCAGCCACTGTCCGCCTCCTGTGTGATCTGAGTGGGGTGGTACTGTGAGCAGTCTGCAGGGGCATCCAGGCCCTCTGGGGTATGTGTGTGTGTGTGTGTGTGTGTGTGTGTGTGTGTATGAGCCCATGGCATCTGACTTCATGCCTCGTATCATTTGAATGAGTCTTACATTGTTTTAGTTGTATTCTTTTCTTCCTAAAATGTCTTCCTCTCCTCTGAACAGCTCAGCTGCATACATGGCATAGCTAAACTGAGCTTCTGACCGGTTGGTTCAGTTTATATGCCAGAAGCCCATAGCTGTGCTAGTTGCCATGGTGTATGACGTGGCCCTCCCTGCATGTTGTCTGTGTGTTTTAAACTTCGGGAGTGCTGCACATTGGCAGCTGTAGGGCACAGCTCCCTCTTCTGCAGTGGTGTATTTTCATTTGTTTTTCCCGAATGATCTTTAGAAAAACGTTTTTAAGTGTATGGGTCACAATAATGGATTGTGTTTGTGCTTTGTGATGTTCTTTGTGGTAAACATCTGTAAACCAATGAATGTTTCTTGTTTTCTTAATTGTTAGCTGCTTGGAAATTTAGAAAAGTCAGGTAAACTTGTTATCTTGTAAGTATGATTCAGACCACAGTTGCATCCTTAACTTTTATTTTGCTTCTTAGATGCATGAAGATTCAAATTGGCTGATGCCTTCTGTGTTCTTCATTATAAAATATTGGACATGAATCCTAAAAACTTTTGTAATGACTGCATGGCCTGAAGTCTTACACTATCATGTGTTTTTCAGATTTGTTCAGATTATTTTCTCTCAAAAGAATGGTTTTCTGTCAGTTACATTTCAGTTCCTGGGACATCCTGAAAGGCATCACTGCACATCATCTGTCTCCAGTGTACTTGTTGGCACGCCCCCGTCTCCAGGGACACGCTGGGGTCACCCACTTCGTTTGCTCCGGGGGCTTCTGCGCTGTCAAGCCACTCATTTGCCCCTCTGATTTCTCCCCTTGTTGCTTCAGTACGTGTGCTTCTGGGAAGTGGAGAGCCCCGCCAAGATGCAGATGCTTGGTGCAGGGAAGAGGAGGCAGGGCTGGGTGCCCGTGGACTGTGGAGAGCCCATGCGGTGGTCTGTGTGTGGTCGTGGGTGTGTTGGACAAAGGCAGCGACTCCGGAGCGCTCCTTAGCCATAGCTTCCCTTACGCGGCCTGGACGTAGAGACTTCCTGGCTGGAAGACGTTGAGTGGGCCGTGTTGGCAGTCCTCTTGGTGTCTCTGCATTGAGCCACGCTGGGAGTGACAGCAGCTGCGCCGTCAGGCAGGTGAGAGGAGCTGGCGTTCGGAAGCTGTCAGTCCAGCTTGTGTTTTTAATCATCAAAAACACTGCACGTGTTTTTCTAAGTTTTGATTCAAAATTGAATTACTGATAAAACAAGTGAAACCTAGGAACATCAAAATAAAATACAGTTTACCAGCACTTTCAAACATGGACCTTGCGTTGCTAAACTTTTGAAGGGGAAATAAGTACTGTTGATGGATTTTTCTGCCTGTAAGATTCCTGAATTTAGAGAAGATAGAGATGGCCTGTGGGCAGAGAAGAGATCTCTTCTTAACTCTGCTAGAAATTCCTTTACATAATACAAGTAAACCGAATCAAAACACCAAGCGATCACAGAAGAAAATAATGACTATTAATGTGTAATGTTGTTGCCCTCGTCAGTGTTCCCCAAAGTATAAAAACATTTTAACCTATTGAAATTTTAATATTTAAAAAATACCACATATTGGCAAGTACCCATATAGATACATAAATATAACTTACTAGGGATTCTCTGGAAAGGGATGTGATAACATCTTTTTTTTTAAAACCCTAAAAATGTACCTACCCTTTTTCAGTTCTAGTCCTAGGAATGCACCTTAAGAAAATATCTGTGGGTACACACTGAAAATTGCCTACCAGGTTGCGTATAGCAGGAGCTCCTGCGCTCCTATGTGCCAAGCTCAGACAGAGGCCGAGGGCCTGGGGCAGGCGTGTGCCATGAGATGCCCAGGCAGCTGACTGTGAATGGCTCTGTATCGAGGGCTTGTGCACTTTGGTCTAATTTTCACAAGAGCTCTGTGTGGTGCTTGTAAGTTGTCACCGTTGTCAGCAGCTTCGGAGCTAAGCAACCTGCTTGAAGTGGCCCTGTAGAGCAGCTGCAGAGCCTGCTAGCTGCGCCTGTGCGCACTTCAGGCTGCCCACACTGACCTGTGAAGGGCGCATTGCGGTGGGAACCCACCTGCACCAGGGTGCTGAGCAGGAGTTGGGGGCCGCGAAGGGGCTGCAGGCTGGCCTCAGCCTGGCTCGCTGGTGTGTGTGTGATCGCCAGTACACGGCCGTGGGGCTGGAAGCCCCAGTCTCCATGCGTGCCATGGGGTCTGAGCTCTCCTCCTCCTGTTGTGCTTTCCTTCCCATGTGGTTTTATTTTCCAGCTGGTATAACTTAGCTTGTAATAATCAGAAGATAATACCATAGCTATTAGTGGATGTTTGATGTCAGTGGCCCAGTAATTCAGGGAATCTCAAAACCAGATGATTTCTAGAATATTCATGAAGTAGGGAACATTTGGGTAACCTTCCACATGGGATGATGGGATCCTAATGCTGTATATAACATTATTTCTCTGTAACTTTTTTTTTTTTTTTTTGCTTTTTATAAGTATTCACCCTTGCCATTAGTATATGGGTTCAGATCTGTTACAGATATTGAAAAGACACTGAGAACTGTTATGGGTCGCTCAGAATAGGAACCAGATCAGCCAGACTGGAATTTGGAAAGCCATTTATTACTGAGCTCAGGGCCCCTCGATCAGCTCTCAGGAGAGGACAGAAAGGTGGCTTGCCCAGGAAGCAGGGAGGGGTTTTAAACTTGGAACCACATTGAGTTTGATAAACCAATTCATTGTCTGACACAAAATAATGCTTTCAGAGTCATTGTGACCACCATTCAAACTAAGTTTCCGGGGACTTTTGTTTCAGTTTCTGGTGAATTTGTACCTGAGTGCCTTCAGGCAGCCTTGTGCAGCCCTGAGGTTACAAGAAGTTAAAGCCCTTAACGGCCCTATTTACTAAGCAACCTAGTACAGTGGGTGATACATTTACAACAGAAAGCACAAGATTTACATCTATAGCCTGAAATGTGAGTTAACCCATTACAAGAACAAATAAAATCCTTTCACAGGTAGGGCAGGCCTTCACAGTAGCTTGTTAACCACAGAAGAGACCAGTGTGGCTTTCTCTCTGCATCCCAGAATCTCCCGGTCAGCCAGCACTGGCTTGAGCCTCAGGGCAAGTGATCTGCTCGGAGTTTCCCTCAGTGGCCAGTGGACTCTGCATCCTGGAGCTGGCTTACCTCAGTGTCCATAATTAAATACAATATCATCCTTTATTAGCAGAGACACAGAACAGCTAACCAGGAGTCCTCAGCTCCATCCTATAATTCTCAGAGAACCCAAGTCCAACCCCTCTTTTCTGGGAAGGTACTATTATGTGGTTTAAGGGAAGCTTAAAATATCAACTTCCTACATAACTGGCAATAAGTTATTTAAACAGCTCTGCTTCTCAGAATTTCTAAGTGATACAGACATTTTATCCTGATGACCGCAAGAAAGCTGCAGTTCTGCCTGCTGACCCAGAAGACAGGGTAGAGGCACTTGTGAAGGGGAGGTACAGTCTGTCACCCAGCTTGCATGGTGCTTTGCTCAGATGTAGACTCTGTCTCTGGGACGTGTTGCCTGGGAGACAGGTTTTAAGACATCCAGGCGAGCTCAGCCGAGTGACGGTGACGTCGGCGTGCTCCACTGGCAGAGAAGGCGCCGGTGTGGGGCTCATCCCTGGGGACTCAGGCTTTCCCTTCTGGGCAGGCAGCCACTGCCACTTGCATTTGGTAGCAGCAGCAGGCTAGGGTCTGTGATAGGCCCTGTGTTATCTTGTGGCTTTATTTAATTTAGTTCGTGGTCAGAGTAGCACGTCCAGACGCACAGAGCACATGACCAAGCCTAGAGCCCAACCATGTTAGCACACTCTCAAAGCTCCCAGCAGCCCACACCCCTTCTGACATCCCCAACGAACTCCTGTTTTGAGTTTTGGCTTTACCAGCTTTTCTAGAAACCAAGCGTTTGTGCCATCCCTTCCCAGCTGCGTGGGAAGAGTGCGCTGTTGTGGGAGCGTTTGCTGGGGACAGTGTGTGCTGGGGAGGTGATGAGGGCACCCTGGCAGGCTCCACAGCGGCCCACGCTGTTTGTTGGTGTGGTTTCCAGACACCAGACACTAGGCACTAGGAGGTCATGCTGGCCTCAGAGTGCATGAGAGGCTCTCGAACACCTTTGTTTTCCACGCTTGACATCCAAAATGGGCGTGAGATTAGCGGGAAAGGAAATGGAGGGAAGTGAAGCTGTGCACACAGAGGACAGCTCACACATGCCCCTGGCAGTGTACTCTGTCCCCAGGACTGTGAGCTTGTCCTGAACATTTAGAGCTGCTTGGCACACTCTAATGAGTGAGTTAATTTTAATTGTATGGTACATGCATATGACACAACTGCAAGTTTTCATGTAGTGCAAGTGGAGCCTCAGTTCTCACAGACAGGGGCAGTGGAGAGCTGCAAGGCATGGTGGCCACCTGTGTCACAGCCAAGCCCAGTGCTCTGCATGCAGAAATCCCCTGTGCCGTGGTCTGTTGTCCCTCCTTTTCTCAGCGCCTGAGAAAGCTTAGTCTTAAGGCCTAGCGAGATGCACAAGAGTGCTGATCTGAAAGACGCCCTCTGGCACACAGCCCAGGCAGCACCTGGACATGCAGTGACCCTCGAGTGGCATGCTGGGGAAGTGTGCCACACAGGACATGTGTCCCTTCTCTGAGAGGTCTTGTCAAGACTTGACTTATCTAGAGTATCTGCTAGCATCAGTTCTCGCAAGGATCAAGGTCCTGATTCCTTTCCTCCTGCAAGGTCCTTGGGCATCTTAGTAAAACTGGTGCTTTCCTTCCTTGATAGAGGGAAGAAGACTGAGCCATGGGAGGGAGTGGTCGCATGTCTCCTCTAGGCTGCCACGCCAGAGTTCTACATTGACAAAGCCCCAGGGAACTTGCTGCTCTTACTCCTAGTAGAGCAAAGGAAACGTTCATTGTGTCTGTTACTACACATGGAAGCAGATTATGTTTGAGTAGCAGCTTTTCCCAAGCAAGTAAGCATATGTAAGAGAAAGACTTGGTAGGAATTTAGGCTGGACATGGTAGGTAGGTGGGATGGGGCCTGTACTTGCCAAGGTAGTATGTGGGCCTGTACAAATTGAACAGCAGTTTAATCAGATGACCGTCAGAGCCTGCAGAAGGCACAGTGCCCTGAGAGTGTTAGCAGAGGACTGTATCGGATTCCAGGCTAGAGGGCTCCGGAGAGAGCTTAGGGGTTCCCCGGAATATGTTTGCCTAGTTCTGAAGGATTGCTGAGAACTAAAAAGACAGCAGCAAGGCTGGTCCTGTAAGAAGCAGGATTGCATGTACCAGGTAAGGTGGGGCATGGCTGACGAGGCCAGCGCTCCTTAGATGGGACACCAGTGTGTGACTGTGGAATCAGCAGGGCGCCTGATGGCCATTGTGTGCGGGGCACTTCCAGTGGGTGGCAGGGACTGTCCATCCATGTTTTAAATTATGCTTGTTTTTGTTTTGAATCCATTATGGTTAAGTACTATGATTAATTATGTTATCTCAGAATCTTTATATTAGCTATTTAGGGAGGAAATAAAAAGGCTGCATGAAGGTCTCTGTACAGCAATTTGATAGACACATATTCTGCCTTTCTGAGCCCTTGATACACTCATTAAGTGCATGTGTAAGTACAGAAGGGCAGAAGACCTGTCCAGGAATCTTTGGGGAGTCAAGCCTCTCACTGTCCTCCGTGGGAGGCCCTGGAACAGTGTTTCCTGTCACCAAGGCAGTTGGTAGGGCCCTTCCTGCCCCCCCTCCCCCGTGATGGCTCTTGGCCAGGGCAGCAAGCCTCAGAACCATGTGCCCTGCACGGAGCCCCAGAAGGCTGTGTTGGGATCAAGTTACTTTTTCATGCCTTTGGCTCAGCTTTCCTGCCTGGAGAGCCCATTGTCCCCTTATCTGAGAGAATCACTGAATGCTGCTCACTGCATTTTGAAGGCGAGATTCATGTAAAATTCATTTGCCTTCCACTTGCTTACTTAGAAACTAGCATTTGATGTGGGTGCAGTTATTCATTCACGTGCTTTCCCTACAGATCATAACTTAGGCGGATCAGTGTGTGTGTGTAGCCAGTAGTTCCTTTTGCCAGCCTATTAGTGGCTTCACATTCATACAGAGAGTATGGTGAATGAGTTTGAATCAGTCTGAACTTTTTTGTTTTGCCAAATGGATTTGTGAATGACCAAATGTGGTTAAAAGATGCATAGTAGAAGTTAGCGTGCAGTCCATCAGGTTCTTGTTTCCCTTCTTAACTTGAACCCTGAGTGCCCTAAAATTAGAGAGAGAGAAAGAGAGAGAGAGAGAGCGAGAGCATGCAAGTGAGAAGTGAGCGCATGGGTGTGTATCAGCATCAGGCTCATCTCTGGCCTAACTTTTGAAACTAGTATTTTCATATTACTTGATAGTGTCTATTTAGATTTGTGTAGTTTGGTTGACATATTTAGGAGAGACGTTAACATTAGCTATTAGCAGTAGGAAACAACTTCAGAATGAAAAGTTTGTATTGTTGATTTTTCTCAACTTAATGTAATATATGTATCTTTAGCCATTTGTATGATCTAAATTAATTGCATCTGGTCCACAGAGAGAGGTGAACACGTGTATGTGTCCATGTGTCTTTTCATGCTGTTTGCTAGGCAGGATACTCTGCCTTCTCCATCCCTCCCCACAATGGAATAAAGGTGCATTTTCATCCACTGTAGATTGGCGGCTGCTGCAGCCTCACTGTGTTCTGCGTGCGAGACAACAGACTCACTCGGATACCTGCCGAGGTGTCACAGGCAACAGAACTTCACGTCCTAGATGTGGCAGGGAACAGGTGAGCATGCCCCCCCCCCCC